>CAUYQU010014676.1:0-20976 GCA_963574635.1 Cheracebus regulus | reverse complement strand
TTAGGAGACAACAGATGCTGGAGAGGGTGTGGAGAAATAGGAACACTGTTGGTAGGAGTGTAAATTAGTTCAACCATTGTGGAAGACAGTGTGGCGATTCCTCAAGGACCTAGAAATAGAAATTCCATTTGACCCAGCAATTCCATCACTGGGTATATATCCAAAGGATTATAAATCATTCTACTATAAGGACACATGCACACGAATGTTCATTGTGGCATAGTTTACAATAGCAAAGACCTGGAACCAACCCAAATGCCCATCAATGATACACTGAACAGGGAAAATGTGGCACATATACACCATGGAATACTGTGCAGCCATAAAAAAAGATGAGTTTGTGGGACATGGATGAACCTGGAAACCATCATTCTCAGCAAACTGATACAAGAACAGAATATCAAACACTGCATGTTCTCACTCATAGGTGGGTGTTGAACAATGAGAACACATGGACACAGGGAGGGGAGCACCACACACTGGGCTCTGTTAGTGGGGGATAGGGGAGGGACAGCAGGTGGTGGGGAGTTGGGGAGAGAGAGCATGGGGAGAAATGCCAGATATAGGTGATGGGGAGGAAGGCAGCAAATCATACTACCATGTGTATACCTATGCAACAATCTTGTATGTTCTTCACATGTACCCCAAAACCTAAAATGCAATTAAAAAAAAATCGAGCTATACACTGAACACGCTGAGCCCATGTCATTGAGATCTCCTGAGGCTGTGCCACAGGTACATCCTTAACCTTGGCAAAATAGTCTTTCTAAATTGACTAAGACTAGCCTTAGCTATTTGGGGATCACAAAGACAACACAACCAACAATTTCTCCAAACCACTATTTTCCAAACCAGTCCTCAGAACAAGAGTGTAGGGAGATCTGTGAATCATTGCTCCAATTAAAATAAAATAATGAAAATTTGTAGGGTAAATTTACAGGGGTGTTGCTTACAACAGCTCCTTTTCAGAGGTCACTAATACTTTTACATAATAAAGATCTGAACAGTAAGAAACTTCTCTTGGAACTGCTTACTTCTGTTTAATTCAGTTTAATCCAAGTTTATCCTATGAGAGCCTTTTTCACAGAATGGTTATGCAGATCTAGCAGGACACTCAATTCCTCCTGTGTTTGTCTCAGAATTGCTCCCTCACCATTTTAAAAACCCATGTGAACTCAGACGAATCCAGAATATGCAGACTTAACAGAACTCACTCTAGGTTCCTGCTGAACTTAGCCAGGTTATAACCATATTGACCTTCTTTCTGTTACTGTTTTCTGTTTACAGCTGCACTCATCCATTTTCCTCTCTAAATCTTCTCACATACCAGTTCTCAGCACATAAAACTCTTTCAGCCTCACAGAACTCAACATCCTTTCATTTATTTCCCTGTCCTTGCTCATGCCATTTTCTCTACCCACTTATCTGCTGTCTCACAGACCATGTTGCCTAAAAAAAAGTCCAATTTGTTATTAGGATTCAGTTTCCAGGATTAAGAAAGTTAGGCAACTGGCCTGGTGGGGTTCACACCTGTAATTCCAGCACTTTGGGAGGCTAAGGCAGGTAGGTTGTTTGAACCATGGAGTTTGAAACCAGCATGGACATGGCAAAACTACTTCTTTACAAAAAATACAAAAATTAGCCGGGTGTGTTGGTTCTGGTCTATAATCCCAGTTACTCAGGAAGATAAAGTGGGAGTATACCTTGAGCTTGGGATTCTGAGGCTGCAGTGAAAGCTGCCATGAAGCTCAGGTAAAATAACTAGAAGTTATGGTGGTTCTACAGACATGTCTGGTAGATAAAGATGCTCTTTATCTGAAGCGTGTGAGAGCTCCAGTAAGAGAGTCACAACACAGACTCTACTGATCTGCATTCGATACTTGAAATGCAGCCCCTATCATGCCAAAGTGCTCTGATAGAGACTCTGTGCCTGACCACAGGAAATCAAGTGACTGAGAAAACACAGCTCTGTATCATAAACCTGGCGTTTTCAGGCTGACCAAGTCATAAGTTTGGTTCAGCACACACCATCCTTCATGTAGTGGAAATGATGCATTTGAAATTGGGACTTAGCAGAAGGTCCTGATGCTTATAATACTCAGCTGTTTCATGGATGCCTGTTTATCAACCCACACCTGTGGTCTCATAAAGAATCACCTGCAATGGCCTTAAAGAAGAAGAAAAACTCGGGCCTGATTCATTGATTTGACAAAAGCCAAAAATGGATTTCTGCTTCAGCATATCCCTTCCCAGCATAGCTTCAAGGACAAAGGTAAGGAGAAATCTTTCCAATGGGAGCGTGTAGGTGGGTGTACAGGCAGAGCATCTGGCTGCTCAGTGTTTAAGGATGGAGTGGCTTGAAGTAAGAATATATATGGGTTCTTGGTCTGTGGTGAATAGCTTATCATTTGGTCAGGGATCTGGAAGAAGGAAGTTTGAAACATCAGAAGCTAAGCTCTCTGGAAAAGAGGCATGATCATGAATCTAAAGGAGTGAGGACAAAGCATGCAGATTTGGGGTACTCATATCATTGCCAACTAGAGTATCCACATCAGAGAAAAAAAATTGTCAATCAGAAGAAGAAGATTACTTACCCAGTGGATTTTAGCCAACAACTGTCATCAACTTGAGCAATAAACCCAGGAAAGGAGTAACCATAGGGTCAGGATGGAGCATGGGCTCCCTTTATCAAAGCTGATCCAGCAGCTGCTGCTCAATGTCAATCTGTCAGCAAAGCACCTAGAGCCATGCCTTGAGAAGACCAAATGGACACATGGTTCAAATTAATTTTACTGGATTCCTTTCACTCTGGAGGAGACTGCATTAAGTCTCTACTAGACTCAATAAATGCTCCAAATATTAATTGATTCTTTCCTTCTTTCCTGACCTTTGTTAAAATTACTATGAGCTCTTCATAAATGACTGAAATACTGTGAATCACTATATGTAATTCCCCCATACTCATTCTCTCAGCAACAATTTGAAACAATTGTTCTAATATCGTATGATCTACTGATTCTACCCTATATTACCATATTATTCCAAAGTAGCTCACCTAAAAGAATAATGCAGAAGGCTACTACTGTCTTGTTTAAGATGCTAGTTTGGAATGGCATGTTGTGGGATTGGTGTGTGCTCTTCCAGGAGAGAGTAGAACCACTGAAATTGGGGCTAACTTATGGTTCTGTGTCCCCATTAGTTAGAATATGTGAACCTGAAAACCAAGAAGTCAAGTTAATGTGTGATTAATGCCCCACAACTTTAGGGTCTGATTGGTTAGATTACTGCATTCCAAGAGGTTGGGTGTGGGGGTGAAAGTTAAACCAATAAAGGTTCTACTGACCCTGAAGATACACTACCACTTGGTAATTTTAGTCCCGAGGGCAGTCAAACACCAAGCAAGAGAGAAGTTTTATTATAATAATGGGAGTGTTGGACCCTGAATCTGATGAGGATCTTGGGTGTCTGCTGTGCAATGGAAAAAGTGAGTAGTATTTCTAAACTTCAGGAAATTCACTGGGGTATCATTAGGTGCTTTGAGGTAGTAGAGGCTTACAGATAATAGTAAATAGGCAATTGCAACAGATAGCCTGACAAGGCAAATAAATAAAAGGCTTGGGTATTCAGGTCTGAGGGTTAGGTTTAACCCACCAGACCAGCAGTTTGGGGTAAATGAAGTGCCAGGCAAAAGGAGAAAACTGTAAAAGTGGACAGTGGAGGAAGATGATTTTTTTAGATCATATAAAATAATGCAGAAGAAAAAGAAGATAATGAATAATTTTACTTCTGAACAAGTTGATTAGGAAAGAGTAGAAAGGCCAGTAATAGAAAAAAGAGAAAGTTCATATGTTTTAATATGGGAGAATGAGAACATGAGTACAGATGGATGTAAGCCAGAATCTTGATGGCAGGAAGATAAAGTCATACTTATATTATAGGTATCATGCAACATTAGCTGTGGCCATTGGTTACCATTGTGTGTGGGCATAGAGAATGCTGATGCTTTTAGGAGGGAGACAAATATGTGAAACAGTTTTCTGGGAGCCGACCAAATGAACTTATTTAGAAATCATGGTTTCTTATTTAGAACAAGATGATTGTTGGAGAATGGGATACTTAACATAGATATGTTAGAGGCTGAGCAATTATAGATGAAACAAGATCCAGTGTAAGATTATGGAAATGCACATCAGAAAATGGGAATGGGAAGAGACAAGGTCATTGGAACTGGAATGCCTAGAAAATACAGTCCAGGGTATTGGATTCTATCACTGTGGTTGTGGTTAAGACCACCAGTAATGTGAGCAGGAGTTATTGGTAGAGAAAGACAGTAAGCCAGATGCTAAAGACATCAATGAATAATGGTTACTGACTAGGGAGAAGTTGATGACAGCAATAAAAAAAGAAGAGAAAAATGGGAGATAAAATTTAATGACAGAAACTTAAAAGGAGCTTTTTTTTTAAATATAGCTAGTGAAGAAATAGTTTTGAAGTTGCAATGAGAAGTAAGCAGAAAAAATATTCCACTGCAAGAACTGACTAGAACTGAAAGAAAACCAAAAAGCAATTTTTTCTGACTCTCACTTCCCACACTCACATATATGTGTTTGTGTGTGTATGTATATATTCACATATATGTTACCTGTGTGATACACAATTAAACGAATATGTATATTCTCACTCAAATAGAGTTATGTAATGACAATTATTCTTAAAATATTTCTATGATAATATGGGATATTCATTTTCTACACCAACTACTGATAGGTATATTATTTCCATATTTATAACTAATTTATAAATCTTATATATATATAATTGATATATGCTTCCATATGCATTTATATGGATTAGATGTGTACATGTCTATGTATATGTTCATTTGCTCTGCTAAGTTTTTCCCTTTCAAAGTTGTGTATGGACAGTTCAAGTAGATGAGTTGTGACTCTGTTTATTTATTTATTTTAGAAATAGACATGCAATGACTTGAACAAGACAGGTGTAAGGATGGTCTGAGAGCCTGGGGGTGAGGGAAAGGAAAGGGGGCAGACGGGTTGGGGGAGATGCAGGAAACAGTGTTGCTGACACCAGTGATTCCCCACTTTATTACTCCAGCCCCAGTGTTTATCAGCCAGGCTTGGCTTCAGGAGAGTTTGTTCCTCTCCCCAAACTGAAATGTGATTCTTAATTGGATTAGAATAGTCCTGATATTTTTCTTCCATAGCCAATGACTAGTGGTCGCAAAATTCCAACATTCAACCCAAGGGAAAGTCCACTGAGGGCACTTTTGAGAATGATTTTTGTCTCTTCAAAAAAAAATGTGTCTTTTAAGAGAATGGGGGAGGGTGATTCCCTCCAATTTTGGCTTCCAGGTGTGATGGCTGGAATTATGGTAGCCACATTGGAACCAGGGTTAGATTTTGCCCCATGGGAAAAGCTACACTATAAAAAGCAAAGACAGTGTGAAAAGTAATTTTTGATATCAAGGATGAGGTTTGAAATTAAAATAACAACAAAAAATATGACTTGTATCTATCTTATTTAGCACAAAAATTTCCCATTAGTATGTACTTCAATTAGTATTCTATTAGTTGTATTTTCCCTTCTGTCTAACGCCAATATCTTTTAGTACTGGATACAGTGTGTTAACCAAAATTAAAAGGCAATTATGTGGCCAGGTGTGGTGGCTCACACCTGTAATCCCAGAACTTTGGGAGGCTGAGGTGGGTGGATTATGAGGTCAGGAGTTCGAGACCAGCCTGGCCAACATGGTGAAACCTTGTCTCTGCTAAAAATACAAAACTTAGCTGGACATGGTGGCAGGTGCCTGTGATCACTGCTACTCGAGAGGCTGAAGCGGGAGAATCATTTGAACCTAAGAGGCAGAGGTTGCTGTAAGCCAAGATTATGCCATGGCACTCCAGCCTGGGTGACAAGAGGTAAACTCCATCTCAAAAAAAAGAAGGCAATTATGTTTTTAAAGAAACAGACATTTTTGGACTGACTATTAGACTGATAATAATGTTTCATTAAAACCTACCATTCTAAAGGAAAGTAAACTGAGGGTCTAAAGGCCACTCTCAAGTATATATAAATGTCATGGCAAAGAAATCCACATTATAATAATAAAAATAAAATATTATAGTATTATTTTAATATTATAGTGGTTATATCTTTATACAAAATATATAGACTATATTTAATATAATGTATAATACTGTAATATATAATAAAATATCATTACATAATATAATAATACATATGATATTGATTATTATATTATATTTAATAATAAAATAATAATGAGGGTGCCTAATATGTATGTAGGATTTTTCACTCAAAGCATTTCTCCTTAAACCAGTCTTCTACCTCCTTTTCTAGTGATCCTTCTACTACTGCCTTCTGCTCTTATAAATCTCATAATGTAAGCAGACAGGAAGATTGATAGAGCATGCAAATTTTTGTTTCCCTTCTGTTTGACTACAAACCATTATTTTTTTTTTTTCAGAGCAGGTAGGAAGAGACTAAGTGTAAATAATAGCAATGGTTTCAGTCTGTGGAACATCTGAGAATTGTGAATCTGTCTCTATAAGATGATGAAGGATGAAACAGTGATATAGAGAATGAGGGCTTGGCAAAGAGTCTCATCTGTTGCCTTTTAGACAGGTAACACATCATCTCTGGATTTAGGATGACAGCTGATGTGCCAGACCATATCTACATTGACAGTTCCTGTAGAGTAGTAAAAAAGACAGTGGGAGAGCAGGAGTGAGAACGAGAGAACATTTTTCCATTGACTCCTACTATACGTGAAACAATATACGAAGTGATTTTTTGTGTCTCCTGTGTATGTGTTTCTGTGTTTGCCTCTGTGTGTATATCTAAATTGACACTAATTATTGGTACAATTCCTGTTAAGATCCTCTCTTAAATACTGCCTCAGGATTGCTGGCCATTACATCCACTGGCTGAGATGACCTCCTGGCACATAAGAGAGCCAGAAAAGATACTTTTTAAAATAATGAGTGAATATTAGATTTGGAAAATGATTTAAAGGCCATCTCAGCAATCTGTTTTACAGAGGAGAATGTAAGAGCTATATATATTGTCACTCATCCAAAGTTACATAAATGGCAGCAGAGCTGAGATTCAAATGATTTTAAATTAAGAGAATAAGCCAGAAACCTATACCTCATTCAGGTTGTTCATATGTACTAAGGCTCATCCATACTGCAAGCGTCAACTATCCAATAATAGCCACATAAAAACAAAACAAACAAACAAACAAAAAAAAAACTCATGCAGAATGTAAGGGACTCAAGAATCTGTAGAAAAAGATATATTGATGGGTGAGAGGTGGTCATAAAGTTTTCACGAAAAAGTAGATCCTTGTGTTGGTGTCTTAGAAAGTTTAAAGTGGGTAGAGAGAATGAAGTGTTTTCCTATGCATGGGAAATACTATGGACAAATGGACATCAGTTTGGCTGGGAAAGAGTCAATTTCCACAGAACTAATATATATCTTGCCCCCTCTTTTCCTACCCTCATTTGCCCTCTGCATCTCTTCCACATACAAAGATGGGTTTGGGAACTGGAAAATCTGAATTACATTTCTTGTCCTCTTATGTAGCATGGGAAAATACTGTAACTTACCTGATCTTGGATTTCCTCCATTGATACTTACAGATCATGCAATAGTTATGTCTTCAATATAATCCACCATATAAATAAGCTAGTTCAGTTAATAGAATATAATACATGTTGTACGTTACTTTCCTATTCCTCTTCACTCTTATAGCCCTTATTTTATTCTCTGTCTTATAGCCATTTTGGCAGACATGTTAATTCACTGAATGAGAAACTCTTACAATAAGAATCAAGACATGTTGATCATTGTGCCATTAGTCATATTACTCAACATTTTTCAAAAAATATAAATTATCTGTATGTTCTGAGGCAGCTCTGAATTTTATAGTGACTTAAAACAAGGTCATTGAAATTCCATAAGATGCTCCATAACATGTTAAAACAACTGTATCAGGATTAATGAAACAGAACAAAAGGGATACATATTTATATGTAGATATACAGATATAAGTATTATGTAAACTATGTTGACATATAATGTAGTATATCATATATATAATTTATTGTGAAAAGTTGTGTTGCATGAATGTGATGAGGTGGCTAGGCATGTCTGAAATCTGTAGAGCAAGCCATCAGGAAGGCCGGTCGGGCACATCCCAGCATAAACTCAAAGTGCTGTGCACAGGTGAAGTTTATTCTTCCTCAGCGTAGCCTTCATTGTGTTCTTAGGCCTTTCAACTGATTGAATCAGGCCGACTCAGTGTATCAACGATAAGATTTCCATGAAGTTTGCTTATTATAGATGGTAACATATCTACAAAAATACTTTCACAGTACACATTGATCACTGTCTGATTGAACACCTGGATACTGTAGCCTAGACATGTTGACATATAAAATTGACCATCCAAATAACCCTAATAGAGGTTATCTTTATCTCTTAATAAAAATAATTCATTTTTGTTTACTATAATTTTATAGTAAATAATATTGTATAGTTTTCAAAGAGCACTTAATACATTATCTCTTTAAATGCAAAGCAAATATTGCTATTCTCAGTTTACAAAAGCAGCTACTAGGGCTAATGACTCTCAAATAGTGGCCAAAGCCCACTGTTGGTAAGAAGAAGCTGCTCCCAGAACCCAGGTCCGGAAACATTGATCCATAAGACCACACTGTCTTTTTCATACAAAGTAGCTTCCATCTGTGGTAGCATTCTATTTCTATTGCAGAGTACTGCTCTACCTCGCTTACTCATGACCAGTTTTGAGACCACATATTGAGATGGCAGCGTTATAACACACGCAAAAAAAGTCAGGGTCTATGAGTCACTGGAATTTCAGGGAACAAGAAATTGTGTGGGCAAGAAATTAGCTTATTTTTTTAAGCCACTGACTTTTAAAGGTTGTTCGTTAGCAGATAACCTAGCCTATGTTAACTAATTAACTGCATTAGCAATCTTAGGGAGTTGATTTAAAAATTGGATGAGATAAAAGATGTAAAAATGTTTAAAAATTCTAAATATTATTGTGTTTTTAATCCTGCAGCTGTGCTTCAATTAAATCATTGGTGGCTATAAACAAGTCTGGGCATCATAGCTGACTTTACTCAGTGGATATTATTCATTCCTGCAAGAAAATTTACAAGCCGAATACGTCAAATTTCAATTTCAATTTTAATTTGGCAGAAAAGTCAAGCTCTCACAGCAGAGAAACACAGCTGGAATGGGATTTGCAGAAAACGAAGTAAGCTTTTTTTAAACTTCCTTGGCCCTCCCTATCCTATTGTCCAAAGCAGGGTCAGACACAATCCATGCATATTTATTTCTAAGACTGCAGACTCCTCTTTGGTTCATGTTCTAAACATCACGTTAGGATTGGTCAAATACATTGGTGTGTTTGATACTACATATGGCAGGCTTGAAACAATAAAGATTGACCAGCTAAGTCACTAAGATACTGTAAAAAAGAAAACAAAACAAAACAGGATTTTAGCCAAAGCTGCCTCTATTTACACTGGATATTTGAACCACTTGTTTACACTGAGGTGATGTGGGGAGTGTCTCCCACATCTCTGAAACTAGAAAATGCTCTAAGTTCTTCCACATTAAGCAGGCCAAAACGTATTTTGTTCAGAGCATATAGATTCCTGAATAATCCAAATATAATCTGTACAACTTTTGAGAGAACAAAATCAATTGATACTTAATGGTGAAAAAAGATAATAGCAAATATTAAAAACCCTCAAAATACATGGGAATACAGACATTTTAAGAATCCTAATGTGCAGTGCTTAACAATGAGATCATGTTGGTATTTAACATGAAATTTTCACATTTTTTTGCCTGTATATTATTTGTAATTTATTGAACAATAATATTAATGATACTAAAGCTCATACTGAGTTTCCACTAAAAGTTAGAAAATGTGTAAGGGAGTTACATGCATCACCCATTTAATTTTCACAATAACCACACGAGGTAAATATATTTATTCTTATCTTACAGTCAAGAAAATTGACATCCTTAGTAGTTATGTGACTTGCTTTAAGGTTTCCTAACTGCTAAGTGGTGGAGAAAGGCTTTGAACTAGGAACATATATTGCCAGTTTTTTTCCATTGTCTATGAGACATCAGAATTCTAAAACTTATATGGGATCTCTCAATTTCTAACTTTCAGCAGCTAATTCAAATGTTTTAAAACTTGTACGTAGGCCTGACTCTTCCCATATGCTGCTAGGCTGTGATCTTTGTGTTATGTAGTAAGAACAGATGACTGTTATAAAATGCAACTTTAGAGGTGGTTTAGAAGACTTTCAAAACTTGCCCACCATCCCCATCTTTAGGGATGATTTTAACTCCATCAACATTGTACATTTTCTTCTTCAGCCCAGAAACAAAGTTTCAATATGTATATTTATTTGACAAGTACCCCTCCACTCAGCCTGCACACAGAGAAATAGGAGAGGTAAAATAAGGCATAAATAACTACTCAGAGACACCATGCAGACAGTAAAAAGAAGGACCCAGGGAGTGTCTATACGAGTGGATGAGGCTCCCAAAATGTTGGAAGAATGATACTGGGAGGAGCAGCAACATCTTACCCTCTTCTTACATTTTGAATTAACTCTGAGAATCATGTATGAGTGCCAGAGAGTGTGTTTATTCACCCAGTGTCTGAGTCTAGGCTTACAATTTTTCTTCAGTAAAATACAAGATTTCGAATGGGACCTAATAATTTGCTGATATTTGTAAAAGATGATGTAAAGCACCTTGTTTTTATTCCTATATGTTAAGAGGTAAAATTTAGAATATAGACAGTGAAATCATTTTGATGAAAGTCAAAACATTGGTTTTATTGATGGAATATCTGAAATAGAGTTTATAACGTATGTCAGTGTTTAAAATAGACTTTTAACTACTTTGTTGCTGGCCACCTGATTTTGGTTCCAGATTCATGTGAAGAGCTTATAAAAATTGAGTTCCCAGTATCTATATTTCCACCTTTATGTCCATGTGAACCCAATGCTTAGCTCCCACTTACAGGTGAGAACATGCAGTATTTGATTTTTGGTTTATGCATAGGTTGGCATAGGATAATGGCCTCCAGCTACATCGATGTTATTGAGAAGGACATGATTTCATTCTTTTGTATGGCTGTATAGTATTCCATGGATTATATATACTGTATTTTCTTTAATCCACTGTTGATGAACACCTGGGTTGATTCTCATTACTGGGTACATACCCAAAGGAAAATAAATTGTTTACCAATAGGACACGTTTACCCATAAGTTATGACAGTGCTATTTACAATAGCAAAAAATGGTCTGTTTTTAAAGGCAGAACTAACTAGCCCTGACCCCAGTATCCTTTCGATGTGAAAACAGAGGGAAAGCATGATGAGCATGTTGTCTGTGTAGAAAGATTCATAAGAGGCTACAGAAGGCTTGAGCTTCAGAGGAGTAGCAGTTATTTTTTGCAATTACACTAATACTATAAGGCACTACTTTGTAACAAGTGAGTAAAGAAGCAGGGGGAAGTACACAAGCCATTTCGCCAATCCCAAGAGGTTTGGCCCAGGGACGAATGTGGAGAGATGACAAGAATGTTTTTTCTTAACCTAGCTCATAAATTACTTGATGTTGGCCAGGAGCAGTGGCTCACACCTGTAATCCCAGAACTTTGGGAGACCGAGGCAGGTGGATCACAAAGTTGGGAGTTCGAGACCAATCTGACCAACATGGCAAAACCCTGTCTCTATTAGAAATACAAAAACAGCTGAGCAGGGTGGCATGGGCCTGTAATTCCAGCTACTCAGGAGGCTGAGGCAGGAGAATTACTTGAACCCAGGAGTGGGAGGTTGCAGTGAGCCAAAATTGCAACACTGCACTCCAGCCTGGGCAACAGATCAAGACTCTGTCTCAAAAAAATAAAATTTGCTTGATGTTAACCTTTCTTTCATAGAAAGAAAATATCCAGGTCCTTGAATCTCTGAATTCCTACTAATTTTTAATATCACAGATCCCAAAGGATGATATGTAGGTATTACTCTGGGAGAAGGTATAAATTGTGTTATAATAAGGCTTTACCCACAAGTCTTTAGTTTAGTCACAAGTCTTTATTTTAGCCACAAATCTTCTGCCACTTAATCTAGGCTTATCTACATATAAGCCTCAATTTCTGTATGGTTTCTAGTCTATGACCCCAATTGCCTACTGACCAACTATAACAGAATCCTTTGAGATAAGCCCTAGCATTAGGATTTTAAGAAAACTCTTCCAGCCACAGTTGAGAACCACTTTCTAGACTATGAAAGTAAAATATGAAAAGCCTATGTTGTATTAGTCCATTTTCATACTGCTATGAAGAAATATCTCCCACTGGGTAATTTAAACAAAAAAAGAGGTTTAATGGGCTTATAGGTTCACATGGCTGGGGAGGCCTCATAGTCATGGCAGAAGGTGAAGGAAGAGCAAAAACACATCTTACGTGGTGGCAGGCAAGAGAGCGTGTGCAGGAGAACTGCCCTTTATAATACCATAAGATCTCACAAGACTTATTCACTAACTTGAGAACAGCATGGGAAAAACCCATCCCCATGATTCAATTACCTCCTACCTGGTCCCTCCCACAACATGTGGGGATTATGGGAACTACAATTCAAGATGAGATTTGGGTGGAGACAGAGCCAAACCATATCGCATGCGGTCACAGAACTAAATTACACAGCCCCATTCAAGGGAAGTATCCTTCTTGGATATGATATTTTAGCATCTCATTCTGACCATGAGTAATTGGGTTCTCATTGCTCTGAAGGCTGACGGAAGAAGGGTGCTTCTTGCTCAGTGTACAGATGGTGTAAACAGCCTCCTTTTACCTGGGCTGCCCCATCGGGGAGCTGTGCCCTACAAGAGGCAATTGTGGACCTGACATGGTGCACTGGTCCCATTGGACACTGGGGAAATGCTGAGACATTACCAAAAGGCCATAGTCCAAGAGAGACAATTCAAGGAGGAAAAGAATATGTAATTGCCAAAAGGGTCCTAAAAATACCCAGTGTATTTGCTGATCAACCTGGAACTTTATTACCTAAAAACTTGGAACAAACATGTTCTTAGCAGTGGGGAGGGTAATTTGATCTCCTTCCAGCAGTTAAGTATCCTAGTAATAGTGGCAGTAAACATGGTTTATCCTAATAGCCATGTATGCTATAAATTTGCATTTTTACCCTTATTTTGAATTTCAAAATGAATGTATATATGTGATTTATTAAATTTATTTACTTATAGCATCAATTGAGAAAAGTGATGTTCAGCTAAAATGGGTATTACAGGTAGAAGAAAATTAAAAGTATCTTCTGGCAAGTACTAGTTGTGTGCTATATCAATATTCTAAACTACCTAGTGAGAAAGAAAAAAATGAGAGAATCTGTGTTTGTTTCAGTTTTAAATAAAAGGATTTAAGCAGGAATTCAGGGAAGGAAAGGATCAGCCATGAAACCTATTACCATGTAGCCCTTCTTTCTTGATACTCTGACTAAATCAGGGGTTGCACAGTACCCATTCTGTTGGAATACATATTTTTTAAATAAACATTGATAGAAAACAAAAGAAAATATTAGGAAAAATATAAATTTCAAACCTCTGTTAGTTTCCAGAAGTTGGGCAAAGTGTGGAGTTGGATGAATGAAGAGAGATTAGTTAATGGGTACAAACACACAGTTAGATAGAAGGAATAAATTCTAGTGTTCAATGACGGCAGCAGAGTAACTGTAATTAACAGCAATATATTGTGTATTTCAAAATAGCTAAAAGATTTGAAATATTTCCAACACAAAGAAATGCTAAATGTCCTAGGCGATGGATATTTCAAATACCTTGATTTGCTCATTATACATTGTACACGTGTATCAAAATATTACGTGTACTCCATAAATATGTATAACCATTATGCATCATCTAAAAATAAAAAAGAAAATAAAAATAATTTGATAATGCTACTATATGAAATAAAAGATTTCCATCACAGTGAAAAAGTCTGGATTCCACAAATAGTTTTCATATTATGTTGATTTTTGCTATAATCATCTGAAGTCTGCCACTGTATTAGTCTGTTCTCATGTTGTTATAAAGACCTGCCCAAGACTGTGTAATTTATAAAGGAAAGAGGTTTAATTGATGTATTAGTCCATTTTTATGCTGCTAATAAAGACATATCCATGACTGGGTAATTTGTATAGAAAAAAGGTTTAATGAATTCACACTTCATATGGCTGGGAAGGCCTCACAATCATGGCAGAAGGCAATGAGGAGCAAAGACACATCTTACATGTATGGCAGCAGGCAAAGAGTTTGTGCAGGGCAACTCCCCCTAACAAAACCATCAGCTCTCATGAGGCTTATTCACCACCACGAGAACAGCATGGGAAAGACCTGCCCCCATGATTCCATAACCTCCCACTGGGTCTCTCCCACAACACGTGGGAATTCAAGATGAGATTTTGGTGGAAACACAACCAAACGAAGCCATATCAATGTAGTCACAGTTCTGCAATCCTCAGTTTCTGAGGCAGGGGAAGCCTCAGGAAACTTGCAATCATGGGATAAGGGGAAAGAAACATGTCCTTCACATGACAGCAGCAAGGAGAAGCGCCAAGCAAAAGGGGAAAACCCCTCATAAAACCATCAGATCTCATGAGAACTCCCTATCAGGAGAACAGCATAAGGGTCATCGCCCCCATGATTCAATTACTTCCCACCGGCTCCCTCATAGGACACATGAGAATTATGGAAACAACAATTCAAGATGGAATTTGGATGGGGACCCAATCAAACCATATCTGCCTCTTACTATATCAGGAAAGTAGTCTCCCCTCTGGACCTCAATTTCTTAAAATCTAAACAAAGTGGGGTCTGCTGTATGGACTTCCACTCAGTTCTAGGATCTCACTCTTTGCGAGGAAAGTCCTAAAGTGGTGAGCAGCTGCTCAGAATCTAGGAGAATGCCCTGAGAAGCTGTCTCAGTGGGAGCTTGGCTGGCTGCCTCTTCCCAGTTTTCTTGGCCCTCACCTCCCATAGAGTCCTCACCCTCACAACCCATCCCCAGAGTGCTAAACACAGATCCGTCAAACTGGCTCTCTAGATGAACTATCAATAGAAATGTAATCTTTTTGTTTTTGTTTTCCTAAAAATGCCTGTTTTCTATCACCTTGTAAACTCAGGACCAGCTGCAGGGGTTCTGGACTTGTTAGGAAATTTCCCTTTACCACATGAGTGCCAGACCCAGCAGACACAGCAGACACAGCTTTGACATCAATTAACAGCACGACAAATCAGCAGCTGATTCTGGAAACAGCTTCCACACTGACAGTGAAGCATGGCAGTTGAGAAACAGCGCCTCCGGTAACACTTTGTCATTCTTCGACATTGCTGACAGACTCCTTACTTTCCCCAGACTTACACAAACACATATGCATGCACATATTCTTACAAATAAGAATGTACATCTGAACTTACACATTCAGACATACACACAAATCAAGGGGATTGTGCATGGAGGCACCCATTTTTCTTTCATATGGTGTTCATGTACACACACACATACATGCCAACCCTTAAGGACTTAAATGCATTTATTTACTCACACATGCATCCTTTTACAACTCCATAGACAAATATCCTAGCACCTATGAAAGCACACGTACACATGCATGCAAATAGACCAGTGTGTGCCCTTCTGATTGTCCATAGGCTCATTCACATACTGCAAAGCCAGCACTCACAAGGTCATGCACTCGGAAGACACAGAGACATAATTTCTCAGACAGATTTGATTAAATGCATGAAATCATACAGTGACACATGCACATGAACTTACACAATCACACACACACACACACACACACACACACATTCACTGCCCAATGCAAGAGACTGAAGATAAGTTTCTGAAGTAAAGTTGGAAACGGCAGCTGGTTTTGCTCTGAACAAAGACTATAAGATGCAGAGTAAACAAAGGAATGTCCACAATTTGGGGCATTAATACGCTTCACTGTGAATAGCTTTATCTTCCACATTTATCTCTTTGTTTTTTGCCATTCAGGCTACTTGAGTTATGTTTACATATCAATGTTTTGGAACATTTAATCAAACTAATATTTCTTTTATGTAAAATGAAACTGCCTTCAATAGCTGTTAGCTGCTTTTTAGCACCATTTACTCTGTGGAGAAGCTCTTCATGGTTGTTTAGTTTTGACATGTTGTGCCACAAATTGCATCTATTTAGTGCATCTAGCACCTATAATCACCTCTAAAAGTTTGCAGATCACTGGCAAGGAAAGAAGAAAGGATGTTGTTCCAAATCTCCACATTTTTATGCCTTTCAGATGTTTAAAAATCTAAGCATCTCTCATAAACTAACCACGTACTTTGGGTCATGTGAGTAGAAGAAAAGGTAGAAAGAGCGTGCTGTTTTCCTCATCTTAGTCAGAAATGGCTGGAGTTGGAGAACAAAAACAGAGTAACATAGTGGCTTTAGTTATTCAGACTAAAGCCACACTCCTGGAATCTAAGTGGGCAATAATTTCATGGACAATGGAGTGAGAAGTGGAGTAAGTGATGAAGCCTGGGCCAGAACACAAATCTCTTTACTGAGTACTTGTGAATTGGGCAAAGTACTTTAAACTCTGAAATTCAGATTACTTCAACACAGCGTGGGGCTGATAACACCTCACTGAATTTTGTTTATCAGAGAATTGTTAGTGTAAACATTTTGGTACTCATAATTATTAAATGCTGTTATCTTTCTTGTAACTATTGTCTGTAATATGATCTAGATAGTCTGGTACTAAATCAGCTATTATTAACCTATAACTAGACACACTTGGTTGGTGATCTCCTAAAGTTTATACAAAAAGGAATCATTTTATATTCATAAACGCTTCCACTAATCCTTGGAGGGAGAACCAGCAATTTTCCAGTGAAATTCCATGAAGGTTGAGATTTTTGTCTGTTCAATTCACAGGTTAATTCCTAGTACCTGGATAAGTATAAAATACATAGGAGCTCCTCAATAAGTATTTGCTGAACTGATGAATTATGTCCTTGAACAATTGCATTTGGATCTTCTATCCCATGCCAAAAGAAAAAAGAAATGTGAAGAAAGAACTCTCTATTTTTTCTATAAAGAATAATAATCAAAGCTGAGGACGTTACTTATTCATCACTCTTTCCCCAGGGCCTAAAGTGGCACAAAAAGAGACTGAATAAGTATGTTTTACATAAGTCAGTAGATATCAATAGACATTTTGTATTGGAACAACAAAAACAATACCATTAAATGTCACTGTTAAAATAATCTACCTCAACATTTCTTTCAGAGAAGCAAAGTTCTTCTTGCACCTCTCTTGGCCTTACTTCTTTCCTCTTCACAGAGAAGAGGAAAATCCATAGTCCCAGCCCTACAAAGTCCAGCATACCACCCTCTGCTTTTCTGATAATACACACTTTATCTCAATGATTTCATATAGACATTTTTTTTTCTGATCACTGTTTGCAGTAGTAACTTTCAAATTTCATCTCCAAACTCATCCTCCTCACAAGCTTCATCATGTAATATTCAATGAGTGCTACAGTTTTCTACCAGGATAGCTTCCAAATGGCTTTTAAAGTGAGCAAATTGGAGCTCATTGCCTTCCTTCCTAAATCTTCTCCCTCTGCTCAATTTTGAATCTGAGCAGATGTCACCAGCATTCACCCAGCAGATCATCAGCACCCTCTGCAGTCTCCTGTTTGCCCTTTCTCCTTAAATTTTTCTCTTCTCCTCCCTTAAATAGTGTTATTTCTCAAGTGCTCATGTCTGGCTTTCTTTTTCTCTTATTGTACAAATTTAAGTATAATAAAAGTTCTAAGAGGTTGTATGATATAATGAAATCTTATAAGAATTAAATTTATCTTTAAAGATTCAATAACAGATGAAGCTCATGCCTATAATCTGAGCACTTTGGAAGGTCAAGGAAGGAGGATCACTTGAGCCCAGGACTTTGAGACTAGCCTGGGCACCATGGCAAGACCCCTGGCTCTACAAACAATAATAATAAAAGTAAATACCCAAGCATGATGGTACATGCTTGGGGTCCCAGCTACTTGGGGTGCTGCAGTGAGAGGAGTACTTGAACCCCAAAATTCCAACCTGTAGCATGCCATGATGGTTCCAATGCATGCCAGGCTGGATGACAGATTGATACCCTGTCTCAAAGAAAAAAATTTAATAACATCTATGACCTCGAATAACAATACATGAGAAAAAGCTGCCCAAGTGCAGTAAAGGTCAAAAAGACACCTGTTGAAAGATATTGGTAATGGAAAATCTATGAAACAAAGTTAGCAATAAAACAAACAAAACAAAAAACTTTCTAAAGGAGGTGCAATACATAAAGGGCAAATTCAATACTCACATATGTAACAACTACAACAGGGGACACGGACTGGCCAGAGGAGCAGCAACCATTGCCCCCATCCTGTTCTACAACAAGGAGATACAGACAGGGTGGTTTCAGGAAATCTTACAGCAGTTTCTTAGAGAGATTTGATTGCTATCCATCTTTGCTTTCTGGGAAAAAGCAAAGGCTCCAACAACTTGTGGAGTCTCACAACACTGCCAAATAAGCTAGCACACTCTGTAACACAAGAAAGCTTCTGCTAATGCAGAAATCAGTCCTGGCTCCAGAATAACTCACATCTTTTGAAAATAACTGGTTCTGTGAGAACCAGTTTCATTCAAAGATGAACCACTGTTAAAAAGGAAGTAGCACAGGGTGGCTGCAGTGGCTCAAATCTGTTAAGTTCAACACTTTAAGAGTCCAAGGTGGGAGAATCACTTGAGGACAGGAGTTTAGGATCAGACTGCTGGGCAATACAGTGAGACACATTTAAAAATTAGGCAGCTGTGGTGGTGTGTGCCTGTGGTCTCAGCCACTCAGGAGGGTGAAGCAGGAGGATCGCTTGAGCCCAACAGTTTGAGGCTGCAGTGAGGTGTGATTGTACCACTGCACTCCAGCCTGGGCAACGGCATGGCTCTGTCTCTCAAAATAAAAAGGAAGCAGCCCTGGATGCATGGATTTATACAAAGATACTACAAGAAATAAGAAAAAAAGGAATGGAAACATATGAAAGATGACTAAGCCTCACCAGAAAAATATTACCACAGAAAAGATGTAAAGTATGAGCAAACATAAGCCATAAATAAAATTTTTAAAATACCGTTTAAAAAAGTGCACTGGTAAGATATGTCAAGTTAACTAAAAGAGATGAAACATGAGCTGGCAGAACTTGAGAAATAAGTGGGAAGAAAAAAGAAAGAACATCATCTACAAAAATCACGTCTGCATTGGAAGCAACATACAAAAAAATAGAAGCTGTTCAAGATACAGGAAGGCCATGAAAGACTGGAGTGAGAAAAAAATGAAAGAAAAATGATGAAAGTATTTTAAAAATTGCTGATGGCAGCTATGTAACATAGGAAAGAAAAAGGGGCTTCACACGTAATAGCTAGCTCCAAAAATTAAAGAAAATGCTGAACAGTTAAAGTTACTAGTCTTCTAAGATAAAGAATACACTGAGCACCTAGGCAAAATGATTAAACCATGCATATGGAAAAAATATCAGGCTAGATTCAAAATGATTTGCAAGAACATGCAAGGTTAGAAGACTGTGAAGCATTTGGGTGTAATATCCTCAAAGAAACAAGATGTTTAGCCACATTAAAGTTTAGTCTAACTATAAAGTCAGAGTTCATCACATTATTAGTACAGATGATACAACAGCAACAACAACCATAACAAGCAGACACATATCTCTGCTCTCTCTCTCTCTGTCTGTCTTTCTCTCTCTCTCTCTCTCTCTCTCTCTATATATATATATATATAAAATTTTTTTAAAGACAGAGTCTTTCTCTGTCGCCCAGTCTGGAATGCAGTGGTGTGATCTCAGCTCACTACACCCTCTGCTTTGTGAGTTCAAGTGATTCTCCTGCCTCAGCCACTTGGGTAGCTGACACTACAGGCATGTGTCACCATGCCTGGCTAATTTTTGTATTTTTGGGGAGAGACGGGATTTCACCATGTTGGCCAAGTTGGTCTCAAACATCGGACCTCTAGTGATGCACCCTCCTTAGTCTCCCAAAGTGTTGGGATTACAGGCATGAGCCACTGCACTGCACCTGGCCCATTCTACTTATATTCTAATTAGAGTGCATAAACAGCAATAAATGAGATGAAGAGTAAATAAGGAGGTGATCACTGATTACTCAAAGGAAAAATAAAGCCTAGAAAGTCAATAGGGATTGTCAAAAGCATTGTCACTTTAGAGAAGATGACCAGGGAAGGATTGAATGAGGGGACATTGGTGTGATCATGTGAGTGAGTAAAGGAGTAAGCCTTGCAGTCATCCAGAGAAAGAGTAGTCTAAGAATTGAGGATAGCTAGAACTAAGGTTGAGACAAGATTATGCCTGGAGCCTGGAATGCTGTGTGATAAATATCACCCAATACAGGAGTGAGATTTATAGCAGTAAATGCCCACATGAAAAGAAAGATCTAAAATCAATACCTTATCATCAAAATTGAAAGAACTAGAGGAGCAAGATAAAAAAAGCTCAAGAGCTAGCAGAAGACAAGAAGTAAGTAAGATCAGAGCAGAACTGAAGGAGATAGAGACACAAAAAACCCTTCAAAAATCAATAAATCCAGGAGCTAGTTTTTTGAAAAGATCAACAAAATAGACCAGTAGCTAGATTAATAAAAAAGAAAAGAGAGAATAATCAAATAGATGCAATAAAAAAGGATAAAGGGGATATCACCACAGATTACACAGAAATACAAACTACCATCAGA
>CAUYQU010014670.1:0-135172 GCA_963574635.1 Cheracebus regulus | reverse complement strand
CACATAATAGGAAATAAATCATTTTTAGTAATTGCATAAGCATTTCACAGATTTAAATGAAATCCTGAGCAATAGAGCAAGATTTTCGTTCTCTCTCCCTCTTTCTCTTTCTTTTTTCTCTTTTATTCTACTTCTTTCTCTCTCTTAAAAAAAAAAAAAAGAAAGAAAGAAAGAAACAGTCAATCTCCCATCATTTGGCATCCTCACCGGTAATAATCCTGTCATGGAGCAAAAATGGCCTAGGACATTCTGTAGCCCATGCAATCTTTTGGTTTGCAGATATACCCATGCTTAAGTGCAGTGTTCATACTCTCACCATCCCAGTCCAGCAGTCTTGGGAAGCTACAGTCACAGCCATCAAGGCCCAACAGCAGGCCCTAAACTCGTTGGCAGGGGACGTTTTGCAGAACCAACACACTTTGGATGTGCTTACTGCTGACGCAGGAGGCACCTGTATGCTGTTAAACAAAACTTGCTGCTTTTATATCAGTACCTCAGGTCAGGTAGACGAAAGTTTAGAAAAGATAACAGAGAACATAAAAATATTAAAGGGCCTTTGAAAGGGAGTTCCTCAAAATTCCTTTTTAGCACAACTATTTCAAAGCTTCTCCAGTTATATTTGGCCATGGGCTGCTCAACTTCTTCTGCCTATAATAAAGTCATATAATTTGTTTATTTGCATCACGAATTGTTAATACTACATCTTATTTTGTGTTTTCTAGGATACGACAATTTTAAACCAAAATAGTACTACAGCAAAGGTATCAGCCACTAAGAGAACTCTATAACTTTCCTCTGAATGCAGCAGAACAAAATTTTAGGCTACAAATGCTGTTCCCTGATAGTCTCATAGCAACCCTGCCCAATTTAAGTCCCAACTCAGGGATTTAGGCCCAAATAACCTCCTGACTGACTAACAATCTTAGGTAGGGCCAACTCTACACCCTCGGTCAGAAAGAAATAGTTGGAAGATGAGACCTTCAACCACATGCCAAAGATTTGTCATTGTTGCTCTGTCAGGGTGTGCAGAGTCCTAATTTAGGAAAAGGAGTCAGCCTGGCAGGACCAGAAGAAATCAAAAAGAGAAAGCAGATAGATAAGCTATAAGTCTGCCTTTCTTCATGGTCTAGGACACATAGCTGTCATGTGTAAGTAACTCACAATCTTCCTGTGCCCAGCTATCACCAGACCCTTAGCTGACAGAAAAATGCAAATTAGCTCACTGCAACCTTGGCGTTATCAGTACTGCACAAAGTCCTCTTCAAGCACAGAGCACAAGCACCATCCTATAAAATCCCTAGCAAGCTTTTGTCTCTTTGCAGTCAGCTTCCCTTTTGCTGACCTGACTGTTGCACCCCTGCAATGCATTTTCCTGCTTTCTCAAATAAATGTGCTTTTCTTTACCTACAACTGTCTTGGTGAATTCTTCTTACTGCCTGCACCACTGGTGCCAGATAGTGGCTGATCACCTGTGACACTCATTACATTAAGTGTGGTTTCCTGGATTGGATCCTGGGAGAGTAAAAAAGACATTAGTGGACAACTGATGAAGTTTGAAAAATCCTTCAGTTTAGTCAGTAGTAATACACTAAGATTAATTTCTTTGTTTTGACAAATGTATGATGGTTATAGAAGATTTTAACATTGGGGGAACTGGGTGAAGTGTATACAGAACTCTTTGTACTTTGCAACTTGCTTGTAAATCAAAATATGTTTTAAAATGAAAAGTTTATTTTAAGAGAGCTCAATTTAATTATTTTGAAGTTAATTTACTATGCCTATTGAATCAATCTATTGTACAATTTAAATAAATTTAGTTATTTTTAAATGTTTCTAAAATGATTACTGAATTCATTAGTGAAAACAAAACACTTATTTGTGTTTATAAGTAAAAATCAGGTTTTAAATTTGATATTAAACAATATCTTTTTGGCTGGGTGCAGTGGCTCATGCCTGTAATCCCAGCACTTTGGAAGGCCGAGGCAGGTGGACTGCGAGGTCAGGAGTTCGAGGCCAGCCCGGCCAACATAGTGAAACCCCATCTCTACTAAAAATACAAAAACTAGCCAGGCGTGGTGGCAGGCACCTGTAGTCCCAGCTACTCAGGAGGCTGAGACAGGAGAATTGCTTGAACTCGGGAGGCAGAGGTTGTGATGAGCTGAGATCACACCACTGCACTCCAGCGTGGGCAACAGAACGAGAGACCTTCTCAAAACGAACAAACAAACAAAACCCAATAACGTCTTTTCAGAAAAAGAGATAAATGTTGATTGGGAATGAGTTACAAAGTCTCATCTTGCCAATAAGATGACCAATACTTGGTATTCTCATTGAGAAAAACAAAAAATATTATAGTTAGCCAATGATATGACATGCCTAAATATATCTTCCTTTCTGGCCTTCTGAGCATTCCTAAATCCCACGTGTCACACAGTCTGGCACATATGCTCAAAGCCACAGAGAGAAAGTAAAACAATGACAAATTATGTAGATAACTTAAGTCATAATTATACCACCACAGATAGAGCTCAATAATACCACCTCAGATAGAACCATTTTATATTACAGGATTACTTTCCAAATAGCCCTGGTAGAGTAGACCTGTGAACATGTTGTCCCCAGAGTGCCTGGCTCTTTCCTCAGATTTGAGGAACAAATGAGAAAATGACCAGTGTTGTAGTCAATGTGATACAGTCATCTGAACATTCTTTTCAGATTTTGAACAGCTGTGCCTTCAATGAGATGCTATTGTTTAAAGACTCTTGTTTGGGGAGGATTTTTTTTTAAAATCACAACTATCTTGTTGCCCAATCAGATCTCACTGGCTCTACCAGTCACAGCCAGCTATGTCTCAGGAAGGTAGGGCCCTGAGCTTGCCTGACTGGCAGAAGCAGCACTGAGCTGTGACTGACGGTGAGCAGTGGTGGCTCACTTCTGTTTTGTTCTGCTCAGTGAGATTCTGCAAATGAGTTCTGGTAAGTGACCAGATGCGGTTCTGCTCACCTTTGGTGGTCTCCATCTTTAAAACCGAGCAGCACAAGGCCAAGAACGGAATGTTCTTAAAGTTCCAGGAGTTACTCTAGCACTGAAGGTTTCCTGAGGAGAAGTAGCCACCGTGCCTTGCACTGGTGGGCTTGAACAAGAAGCAGGGGAGAAAGTGAGGAGAGGCAGATAGAAGCAACAGAAAGTTTAGCACAGAAGTTAAGAAAGGGCCTGGCCAATTCCAGTTACTAAGGTCTTGAATAAACAAAAAGAAGAAATGCCAATACCGGTTTACTAAGTTATCGTATGTTTTAGATCTTTAATCAATAAAGCTGCATGTGAACATATTTCTAATCTGTCAAGGTATATCTCATCTTGAAATAACATTAAGAGTCTAATTTGAATCTTTGTTATTATGAAGCTCAAGCTAAACAATCCTACTATTCACTATTCCATCCCCAGGTGCCTATCCAGAAGGCCTCAACAGAATGAGAGTAAAAGCTTAGAAAAATGGGCTAAAGAGACAAAAAGGTAAGTACTGAGAGGAAGGTTCAGAAACAGTAGAAGTAAGAGAGAGAGAGGAAGCTGGAAGACAGGGAGCATCGCTCGTAGTGGTATCAGATGCAACGGGTAGCAATGCATGATCAGCTTCCATGCACCTGGCTCTAAGGGGTACCTACGATGCCTTCTTGCTTAGTAGGAGAAATCTGCAACCATCCATTAGGTGTTCACTGAGGACTGACCGCGCTGGGAACTGAGGAACGGGAGCCAAGATAAAAATGAAAATAAGATTGTCTCTGTCTGCATGGAAAATGAGATGTATTCTTTGCACTCTCGACGGCAAACAAGGAGATAAACTGGTCTCAAAAGAGAAGGGGTTCGCTTACTAACAGGATGTTCAATAACAGTTGTCAACTATGACGGAATAACCTCAGTGGCAAGTAACCTGCTAAGTCATATTCGTGCTTGGAAATTCAGGTAAGTACTTGGAAGCTGGTTTTTCATATACACGAATATGCCACATTCCAGCTGTCCAGGAACTTTCCAGGTATTGAGGAAGTCAGCAAGGAGATCACACTACCTTGGGGCTCCCGTAACTGGGTGCCAGGAGGAAAGTATCACTTAAGCCGAATCTTACTGGGTAGAAGAGGTGAAAGTGTAGGTTGCCGAAGGCCTGTCCGTCCACGCCTTTTTTTTTAGGTATAACCTTTCTTCATCTTTCAACCATGACTGCGATGATAACTTTGAAAATCAACCTAACTTGTGTAGGAATGTTTGGTGGTTCACACTTCCCAGGTGCCCTACAGCATGATCGCCATAAGTCTGTTGTTTCCTAGTAATTTTCCACCATTTTAATCAAAGGCCCCTAACATATGCCTTGAAACACGGCTACATCTCTGCCAATATATTATACATTCATATAAAAGTTGAGATCTGTGAAGAAAACAGGGGAAGGAAAGGTTGGCTTGGGTGCAGTGAGCTCAGCTGTGGTGGGCTCGGGGTCACTGAGGGTTTCTCTGAGGACAGCTCCCCTCAGCTGCGCAAGCGATGAAGCCCCCCAGGCCAAGGCGCTCTGCAGCCCTGCGGGGCCGGAAGCGCGGAGTGGGCCCGGACGCGCGGCGCGGGCCCAAGGAGCCCACGCGTGCGCAGGGAGTGACCGAACGCCAAGGTCTGGACCGCAGGGAAGCGGGCGCGAAGAGAGCAGCATGGCGCCCAACATGTACTTGGTTCGCCAGCGGATCAGTCGACTCGGCCAGGTGCGGCCTGAGGAGGAGCCTCCCTGTCCCCGCCCCGGCCCGCCCCGGCCCGCCCCCTCGCCTCCCCAGCCGCCCCTCTCCGTCTCCGCCCCAGCGCCTCAGCCTGAGGCGCAACCGCCGCCACTCCGCCCCGCCCCGCCCCGCCCCGCCCCGCAGCCGCCCGGGCCCGCCTCCGAGCCCGGCCCGCGCGCGCGCTCCGCCTGCCCTTTCTCGCCGCCCAGCTGCCCGGGTCTTGTCGGTCCCCTCCTTCTCCGCCCCGTCGTCCTGACTTTCTCTCCCTCCTTCCCTCAGAGGATGTCCAGCTTCCAGATCAACCTCAACCCGCTCAAGGAGCCGCTCGGCTTCATCAAGGTCCTCGAGTGGGTGAGTGCAGCCGGCGCCAGCCAAGCCAGCTGCGGCTCTGCGCGGCGCCCTAGGCTGGGAGACTGGGGATTGCGTGCCGGGACGCAGCCCTGCTCTGCGGCCTTTGAGGCCGCCGCCCCGGGACGGGAGTGGACGGCAGGGAGGGCAGGGAGGCCGCGGCCTGGGCCCGCGCGGGGCGGAGGCGCTGCGGCAGGCGTCGAATCACGAGTTCCTCGACCGCCTGGCTCCTGGGGGAGCCACCCTGCCACACCGGAGCTCCCCTCTGGGTGCCCCCGTGGAGTGAGAGTTCAAATTTCCCCTTGGCTCCACTGCCTCCCGCAGAGGAAGGGAAAACTTCCTGCTGCGGTCTAACCGAACCCGGCGGCCGGCGTCGCTCTCTGCGGAGAGGCTCAGCGGCTGCGTCCCTGCCGGTACCCACTCGAGGTCCGGCTCTCTGGGTAGCCGATTTTGTCTTGGAGACGTGATTTGGCGAGCATTCCGTTCTTAACTTGTTTTCAGATGGGCTCCTAGTTAAAAATAGTAAAAAATAAACTGTGGGCCAGGAAAACGAAGGAAAGGCCTTTTAACAAAACGCATCGAGTCAGTTCGGTTCACTAACACATTAGGAATGGACATCGTGTTTGTTTTGGGTATTTCCAAGCGACATCCTGCTTAGAAAGTCAGCTTTTAGTCCTTTCCTGAGAACACTCACAATCATTAACATCAAGGAACACTTATTAATTCGACCTTGGCAATGATCAGTCACTTGGAGGAGTTGGTGAATATACCAGGCACTGCAGGCTTCTTTCAAACTTCGTGGCCCAGTTATGTATTTGTACAGGCAAGTTGTGTTTATACAGCAACATTTACATCCATAGCTTTTTCACCTTTTAGTGATAGAGTGGTGAAGAAGAAGAATAACTTCCAATTTCCTGTTTTAAATAACCTACCGAGGATGTTTTTAAAAGCAACATAGAAACAGCTTCTCCGATGGGTACCTAATGTGATTTCCTACTTAGACCACTGTAACTGCCCAACGGGTTAGGCGGTTTCACCATTCACTGAACATTGTGTGTGTTTTCTGAAAACTGAAGTGGTGATGACTTCACACAAATGTCTACTTTAAAGATGCATATGTACTTGAGTTTTTTAAACCTAAGTCCAGATTTAAGTATGAGGGAAAAAACATTTTTTAAGCATTTCAAAATTGCAAGAGGAAAATCGCAATAACGAAGCTAATCAAATATGAACGTTAAGACATTCTTATATCTAGTAGATTTAGTCTCACTGAGGATTATAATTAAATTTATAACTAGCAATTTAGACTTCCACTTAAATGAAGAGGCAGTTGTTTACATCTGTGCTTATATTATTTGTCAAGTTTTTAAACAACTATAGACTTAGTTTTTTTCCTTAATATTTAAAGCACTAGTGATAAGTTAATTCATATTCTGATGTATTTTGAAAAAATATCCCTTTTTAAGCGCCTTACAGAAATACCACTTTCAGTTTGAACAGCTTGTTACTACACAGGAGAGCCTTTTATGAAAAGACTACACATTGTTAATGGTGTGGTAAATATTTATTCGATAAATATTTGACTACTTTATACCAGCTCTTTGCTACATACTAGCATACCAAGATGAATAAAACATGGTCTTTTCCTCATGCTCTGTTAAGGTTGAAGGGCATGAAAAAAAAATATGAAAATGCCAAGGAATAAACTATAATAAAGGTGTATGCAAAGAATAGTGGATGAAATGAGGAAGAGATCATTTGCTTGGAAGTACTAGGGAGGACTTCATAGATAAAAGACCACTTGAAGCATAGGTACTGGTTTACTTGGGGAGTGGCCTTCTAGGCAGAAGGAATCTTATATTCAGGGTTAGGAAATGTTGAAGCAGCATAACCCTGTGTGAGAACTTAAAGTAACTGGGAGTTGGTTGGAATATATACTGGGTGAAAAAGTATGGTTTGAGATTATTCTGAGAAGATTTCAAAGAGCTTGGCTGCTTCTAGGGTTAATCTTTGGAAATCTGGGCCCTTTCCTTAGGAAAATGCCTATGTACAGGGTACAGAATGTTAGAGTGTTTATTGGATCATTCCCACTCAAACCCAGAATCCCTGCCTTAGATGATAGGAACTTACTTAAAGCTTTAAACAAGGCAATGAGATGATTAGATTTGCCTTTTAGAAATTTTCATTTTATTAGCAGTGTAGAGGATGGATTGGAGAGGTCAGAATTGGAGGAAGGGAAATCTGTTGATTGAGGAATTATGAGGGCCTAAAATTAGTTTCAGCAGGACTAAAAGGATTGACAAAAGGAGTTTACAAATTAGAATACATTTGGAAGGTAAAGAAGAGGGAGGACCCTAAGATGACTGCGGTCTTTCTGACTTGGTTGCCATTGACGTCTTATTCAAGGTATGTCATTAAGAATAGGAGGAGCAGATTTCTGTGGAAGGTCAAATAAGGTTTCGGATGGATTGAATTTGTGGTCTCTTTAATCTTTTGAGGTATCCTGTAGGATACAGTTGTATATATGGATTGAGAATTTAAAATATGTTTGGGCTGCAGATTCAGCAGCTATCTATCTGCCTGCAGAGGAGAGAGGGAATGGTTACGAAATGGAGAGAAATAATGCTTTGGCATCACTGTTAGAATTTCACGAAAAGAGAGCCCCAAAACATTAGGTGCAAAATGGTTAAGTAAAATAAGGACTAAAATATGCCCCTTACTTTTACTAATCAGACTATTGATGGCTTTAGCAAGAGCAGTTTCAGTAAAATCAAAAAGACAGATTGTAGTAGGCTGAATGAATGTGTGATAAGAAAGTGAAGACAGCATAAACAGCTATTTGACTGTGAAGATCGGAGAAATTTGGTGGTTAACGAAAAAAAGGGGGGCTAGTTCAGCTTACAACTCAGTTGCTTAAATGCCTTCTCTGGAGACAACCATTGTATTTGGTATGCAACAAAGCTCTCTATTTGCATGTCCCATTTTATCATACTATTTAGAGAACACAAGGGTCAGAGTTTAATAAAATTTTTACTGCTTCATCAGATGTTCTTTTTCTTTTTTTTTTTTTGAAATGGAGTCTCACTGTCACCAGGCTGGAGTGCAGTGGAACGATCTCTGCTTACTGCAACCCCTGCCTCCCAGGTTCAAGCAGTTCTGCCTCAGCTTCCCAAGTAGCTGGCATTACAGACCTGCGCCACCACACCCGGCTAATTTTTGTATTTTTGGTAGAGCCAGGATTTCACCATGCTGACAGGATGGTCTCGATCTCCTGACCTCATGATCCGCCTGCCTCAGCCTCCCAAAGTGCTGGGATTACAGGCGTGTGCCACTGCACCCAGCCTCATCAGACATTCTTAAGTAAAACTGGTGTGTGTTTTTTGTTCTCTCTTTTTTTTTTAACTTGCAAGTGTGTGGCAGTGAAACAGAGTTTGGTATTCTTGCTGATTCTTACCAAGCCCAGCAGTTTTCCCTACCAGTGTATCTACTCCATCAGTACAAATGTCAACACAGTGTAAAAGGCAAATAATGTCTTAGTATTGTTATGAAAATGTTTTACCTTCATGAACTCCTGAAAGAGCCTTGGGAGCTTTCAGGGGTCCACAGACCACACGTTAAGAGTTGATGAGGTAAACATCACTGGGGACCAGAAACAGAACAGAAAATATGGCAGGGAGAAGGACTATTCCCAAATTTGGTAACTATTAATAAATCTGGAGAAAGCTCAATCGACTGTCTGGACTTAGTTAGAGCTGAGTACTTAAAAGTGTAGAAATAGAACCCGGGAGGCGGAGGTTGCAGTGAGCCGAGATTGCGCCACTGCACTCCAGCCTGGGTGACAGAGCAAGACTCCGTCTCAAAAAAAAAAGTGTAGAAATAAAGAGATACATATAGCCACCCAAGACCTGGACCAATCTACTTGCAGGCTTAAGGTCTGGATCTGTGATAACTTGAATTCACTTATGTTGGTGGTTTGGGGGTTCTATCATAAGGTGTGGTGTTTGTGGACTAGGGGACTAAGAAGGCCAAGCAGAAATGACCATGGCCATAAAGCCACTAGACAGGGATAGAACCAGGAGGGGACAGTCAAGTTGAGCCTACATCAAACATCCTAAAACACATGTAGAAAACTTAACTTTTACTTAAAAACTCAAATTATATCAGTGGCAACAAACGCTATCAGTTTTCCACAAAGTGACAGGCTTACTTCAAGACAGCCAGCCAGATCAACAATCCGGATACTGATTCACTCTAAAAGATGTGAAAATAGTAGAGCAATTGGACAATGATATTTATTTATTTAGAGACAGAGCCTCTTTCTGTTGCCCAGGCTGGGCTGCAGTGGCATGGTCTCGGCTTATTGCAACCTCCTCCTCCCAGGTTCCAGCGATTCTCTTGCCTCAGCCTCCCGAGTAGATATAACTACAGGTATCTGCCACCTCACCTGGCTAATTTTTGTGATTTTAGTAGAGACGGGGTTTCACCATGTTAGCCAGGCTGGTCTCAAACTCCTGACCTCAGACAATCCATCCACCTCAGCCTCCCAAAGTGCTGGGATTACAGGCGTGAGCCACACCACACTTGGCCATAATCCAAATTTTTAAGGGTTACAGAATTATCTTGGCAGGTTATTTAGAATTTCCTACTATTGTACATTAGAAGCAAAGGGAGATAGAGTGAAACTGAAGCACTTTTCAACTGACTTTTTTGCCTAGTGGGAATAAACTGAAATATCAGCATCAAAAACAATACTTTTTTTTTTTGATACAGTCTCACTCTGTCACCAGGCTGGAGTGCAGTGGCCTGATCTTGGCTTACTGCAACCTCTGCTTCCCAAATAGCTGGGACTACAGGTGCAAGCCACCATGCCCAGCTAATTTTTGTATTTTTAGTAGAGACAGGGTTTCACCATGTCGGCCAGGATGGTCTCAATCTCCTGACCTCATGATCCACCCACTTAAGCCTCCCAAAGTGCTGGGATTACAAGCATGAGCCACCATGCCTGGTCAAAAAACAATACATTTTTTTAAATTAATAACTTTAGTAAACATTTCAGACTTTGACTCATAAAAATCAATACCTTGGGCTGGGCGCAGTGGCTCATGTCTGTAATCCCAGCACTTTGGGAGGCCAAAGTGGGCGGATCACCTGAGGTCAGGAGTTCAAGACCAGCCTGACCAACATGGAGCAACCTGTCTCTACGAAAAATACAACATTAGCTGGGCGTGGTGGCACATGCCTATAATCCCAGCTACTCAGGAGGCTACTCAGGAGAATTGCTCGAACCCAGGAGGTGGAGGTTGCAGTGAGCCGAGATTGTGCCACTGCAAGCTAGCCTGGCAACAAGAGCAAAACTCCATCTCGAGAAAAAAAAAATCAATACCTTGGGCATCTAATCTTTTGATTGTAAAGGCAAATATGTTATAATAGTTCATTTTAAGTACTGAATGGTCATTTGATTTAGTATACATTTGTTTTGCATGTAAACACCAATATATAATATACTTTTATATCTATTTTTGAAGATTTTAGTCATGTCTCTTTGATAAACTAAACCTTGGACAGAAAGAGATTTTAAGTAGATGATTTCAGATTAATGATGGAACTAGTGAGGATCCTGCAACTAGAAACATGTAAACAACACTCATAAACCAGTTGAAAACTTATATTCTCTAGTAGAATCCTCAGAATGAGCATGGCCTAGCAATAGGAGTTAGGTCTCCAAACTATTTTTAAATTTTATTTATTTATTTCGAGACAGGGTCTCACTCTGTCACCCAGACTGGAGTGCAGTGGCGGGACCACAACTAATTGCAGCCTTGACTTCCCCAGGCTCAAGCCTTCCTCCCACTTCAGCTTCCTGGGTAGCTGGGACTACAGGTGCACACCACCACACCCAGCTACTTTTATTTTTTTTAGAGACAGAGTCCACCATGTCACCCAGGCCAGTCTCGAACTCCTGAGCTCAAGTGATCCTCCTGCCTTGGCCTCCCAAAATGCTGAGATGAGCCACTGCACCCAGCCTCCAGAGTCTTTATCATGAACTCCTAATAGTGCAAAATTTTATGGACACAGCCATCTAAAAGTTAGATGCATGTTTTACTATGTCAGTTAGTGTCTTAAGGTATATTATATACTCAGTGCAAATTTTGTTTATATTTTTAAATCTTAGTATTTTAAATCATAGTATTGTTTCAGACACTATTCTGATAATTTCTGATTGTTTTGCCACCTTCTTGCGATCTGATTTAGTAGTATGTTTTTATGTTGTAATGAGGCTGATGAATATAGTTGTAGAATAGAGTATGAATGCTTCCATTTTCCTTTTTTATACATAAGTGTGTATGTTACCAATCTATAGTTTCTTTGAAGACATATTAAACCCACAGGTCGATTTTGTGAAGGTTAGTTTAGTTAAAACTAGACAATTTATTTCATAAACCCAGGCCCACTCACATTGTAATGCATGACCACTAAAAGTGAAATAAGTGAGGTTATCACTGTCTGTCCTTCTGTGTACGAGATTCTCCTCACCTTCAGGATACCCAGCATGCTATACTGACTGACATGTGACCTTCTGATGTCCACGCCCAGCATCAGTTTCAGTGGTATATTAATTGCAATAAAGCTTCAATTTGTTAAGTCTAAATGTAGATATAAATAGAAGTTTATATATTCTTGTGTACCAGTTAATTGATTACTCCAGTCTAATCTGAAGACTAGTGCTCTAGAAAACCAGGCTGTAATATTCACCCCGATGTTACAGATCTCTGAATAAGATCTGCCATGGTGTTCATCTAGTGTGGGTCTGGTGGGCAGAGATGTATGTGGGACTGTTTCTCTGGTTACTTGAGGCTGTATGATGAACGTAATGTTTCTGACCTAAAAAGAAGCTTGCTGTCACCCTGCCCCTGGATTCTTACTAGTTACTCTGCAGATAGAATTTTATGTCAGTAGTTTCAGTCATTCTTCATGGGGTAGGAGTGTATTGGAAAATGAATTTCAAAAGTGGCCAGAAAATACATATCAGGACACCAGTACTTTTTCATTTTAGACTAGGGTTAGAAACCGAAATGGTCATAGGAACCACCCTCTAAAGCAAATGAGTGAAGCAAGATGTTTGGAAGAAAAACAATAGTATATCGGTCATTACTGGCAACTACACGCATCCTGAGGGCTGGTAAGAAAATAGAGAAGGAGATAACCTGGAAAGCATATGCTTTGCCATAAGTGACATCTATCACTCAGTTGTGATTGTTGTTTCATGAGAATGTGGGTCTGATGTTGCCATTCTTCAGTTTTCCCACACACACTCAGGAAAAGCAGGAAATCCAAATTTTTATGTGTGGTATCCTGATATTAAAACAGTGACAACAAATTCACATTTTTTGTAATACTAGAAAGGCCATACAAATACACTTGCAGGCCAGGTTTTACCAACAGGCTGCCAGTATATAACTTCGAATCTGGATCAAAATAGCAGTAGAATATAGGAAGAAGTTAAATAGTTGGATATTCTATCCTCAGAAAATTTTGTGCTTTGTTTAATATAAAATATATTATATTATATATTTTGTGCATTTGTCCCTTTTTTCTATAAGATAAAGACCAGAATTGCTGTCATGGTATTTATTTATCCTTATAACAAAAAGCTTTAAAATGATAGTTATGTAAGATTCAAATATGATTTTATTTGTAAGTTATTGAAAATTAATTTCTCCTTAAGCAGATATTTAGTGAGCATTTGCTATGTGCCAGGTTTTCTACTAGTTAGTCATTGAAAATCCTAAACAAGACCAGGTGCAAAAACATGACAGTCTGGCAAAGGAAGAGTAGAAGTGACAATCTTCAAAGCAACAAACTGGCTGGGTGCTGTGGCTCACGCCTGTAATCCTGGCACTTTGGGAAGCCGAGGTGGGTGGATCACGAGATGAAGAGATCGAGATCATCCTAGCCAACATGGTGAAAACCATCTCTACTAAAAATATGAAAATTAGCTGGGAGTAGTGGTGTGTGTGCCTGCAGTCCCAGCTAGTCGGGAGGCTGAGGCAGGAGAATCACTTGAACCCAGGAGGCCAAGATTGCAGTGAGCCAAGATTGCACCACTGCACTCCAGCCTGGCGACAGAGTGAGAGTCCAGCTACAAAAAAAAAAAAAAAAAAAAAAAAAAGCAACAAGCTGTAGTGTGGTGTGCCATTTATTTGCTACTCTTTGTATTAGGTAATTTGTTTTTGCTTTGAATTTTTAAATTTTTTTTTTTTTAAGACAGAGTCTCACTCTGTTGGCGAAGCTGATTTTGAACTTCTGGGCTCAAGCAGTCTTCCTGCCCTGGCCTCCCAAAGTGCTGGGATTACAGGCATAAGCCACTGCACCCAGCCTCATTTTATTTTTTATAAGGCAAGTTACACAAGAAAAATGCCTATAGTAGAGTTCATATATAATAGAGTTAATGTCTATGATAGCTCAAGAGAAGAATCATGAGTTCTACCACAAGGAATTGGATAGGGCCTTAAAAAATGAGCTAATTAGAGACAGGCAGCATTCCCAGCAGAAGCAGCATATACGTCTAAGACATAAATACATGCTATGTTTCAAGAACAGTAAGCAGTACAATGTGACAGAATGGTACAGTACCTGGCAGTGAATATAGTGCAGATAAATCTCTCTAGAAAGATAAACTTGAGTATAGATCAGCCATGCTTTTTATGCCAAATTAAGAAGTTTAAGTGTTGTTTTGTTTGTTTGTTTAATTTAGCTTGAAAAACTATTGAGGAAATTCCTTTAAATGGGACGGATATTATCAGATTTTTTTTTCAGATCAGTGTGACATCATTCTAAACTAGCTCTGTCCAGTACAAAAAAATACAATGGGAACCAAAAATGCAAGCCACATAGTAATTTTCAGTGTTCTATTAACCCACTAAAATGTAAGAAGAACGGGTCAAATTAATTTTTTTTTGTTTGTTTTGAGGCAGAGTCTCGCTCTTTCACCTAGGCTGGAGTACAGTGGCACAGTCTCCACCCATCGCAACTGCCGTCTCCTGAGTTCAAACAATTCTCTTGCCTTAGCCTCCCAAGTTGCTGGGACTACAGGTGCCCACCACCACGCCCAGCTAATTTTTTTGTATTTTTAGTAGAGACGAGGTTTCACTGCATTGGCCAGGCTGGTCTGGAACTCCTGACCTCGTGATCTGCACTCCTTGGCCTCCCAAAGTGCTGGGATTACAAGTGTGAGCCACCGTGCCCAGCCATAAATTTAACAAGACATTTTACTTAACCCAAACTATCCAGATTATTGTTTGAACAAGTAGTTAATATAAAAATTATTAATGAGGTATTTTACATCCTTTTCATACTAAATCTTCAAAATCTAGTGTATATTTTGCAGTTAGAGTACATATCAATTTAGATTAGTGACATGTAAAGTGTTCAAGAGTCACAAGTAGTATTACAGGGTACTGCAGCTGTAGAGCCCACATTTTAGAGGATGAGTGTCAATTGGAATGAAATTGGAAATGAGAGGAAGAGACTGCTGGGTTAGTCCCAGTGAAAAATGGTGAGGGCCTGAATGAAAATAGGGTCAGGTGTAATGTAGGCAGGTAAACAGAACTTTTTTAAAAAATGGTTTTATACTGTAAGTAGTCACATGCAACATAGTTTTTGTTTTAACTCAACATTAGATTTCTATGATTCATCTATGTTGATGTAGATAGATAATTCTATCTTTTTTGCCATATAACTTCCCATTGTAAGAATATACTATGGTGTTTATCCATTTTACTGTTACTTTTCCCCTCCCCCTTTTTATGAACATTCTAATACCTCTCTTAGTACATGTGAGCAAGAGTTTCTCTTAGATCTATATACTAGTAAATCCTTTGTGACATCATGTTTATTACAAACATGTCCACCTAGTTGGTAGCTTGTTTTACATTCAACAGCTGACTTGATTAAAAGATTTTTTCTGTAGTTTAATTTATGGTTCTTTTTTACAAAAGAAATCTTAAATTCTTCCTTTTCATTTGGTCACAGGTTTTCTTTTATATTGTTTTTAAATTTTTTAAAGACTTTTTACTTTTGTCTGTAGCTCATCTGGACCATTTACTGAACAGCTTCTTTGTATTATCTATTGCTATATAACAGACTACCCCGAGCTTAGCAGTTTAAAGCAACAGACCTTTATTTTCACATCAATTTTTCTCTGGGTCAGGAATCTGGGAGCAGCTTAGCTATGTGGTTTGAGCTTAGGGTCACCCATAAGGTTTTAGTCAAGCTGTTGGTTGGGGTTGCTGTTATCTCAGGGCCTCCAGCTCATTCTCATGACTGTTGGCAAGCCTCAGAGGATCCCCTTCCAAGCTCAGTTATGTGGTTACTGGCAGTCCTCTAAAAGTTGAGTCTCTAAAAGTTGCCTGAGTATCCTTCCAACATGGCAGCTGGCTTCCCCCAGAGAATGAGAAAGTTCAAGAGAGTGAGAAAGGAAGACAGAAGTTGCAATCTTTGGCCAGGCACAGTGGCTCAAGCCTGTAATCCCAGCACTTTGGGAGGCTGAGGCGGGCAGATCACAAGGTCAAGAGATGGAGACCATGCTGGCCAACATGGTGAAACCCCGTCTCTACTAAAAATACAAAAATTAGCCAGGCATGGTGGCAGGTGCCTGTAATCTCAACTACTCAGGAGGCTGAAGCAGGAGAATTGCTTGAACCTGGGAGGTGGAGGTTGCAGTGAGCCAAGATCAAGCCATTGCACCCCAGCCTGGGCTACAGAGAGAGACTCCGTCTCAAAAAAAAAAAAGTTGCAATCTTTTCATAACTGAGTCTCAGCAAAGACATTCCATTTCTTCTGCAGTACCGTGTTCTATTCTGCAGAAGCACGTCACTATGTTTAGTTCACACTCAAGGAAAGGGAAATCAAGCTCCACCTCTTGTTGGGAGTTGTATCAAAGAGTTTGTGTGCATACCTTTAAAGCCACCACATTCCTTTCCTCTGTGATCTACAAATCAACTCTGTTAGATACAATTTGTCTTATATACACTAGTCTTTTCCTGGCCTCTTTACCTCTTTATTCTGCTCCATTGGTTCAATTTGTGTGTGTCTTTTTTTTTTTTTTTAATCTAAATCTGGATATATGCCCAAGACTCATTTTCTGGCCTTTTGTTTTCACTCTGTGTATTCATGCATATTCATTCTAAGAGAATATCGATTCTTCCATCTTTACCTCTTTTTTTTTTTTTTACCTAAGACATTATTTAGTATAAGTAATTAAAAATGATTTCATGACACATTTTCCAAGGCAAGTTATTTTTACATATTTTGAATTCCTGTAAAAACCAGGGATCACCTCTTAACAGTTAAGAACCCAAGCTATGTGTTGGATATTCCCTCAGACTCTTCATATATGTAACCAAATTCTTTTCATGTATCTCTTCCTTGTGGTGGGAGGAAAAAAACCCTTGACAATGATTATGATTTGGATTATGGCCTACAAAATTCAGGGCCCTGGAATAATCCATGGGAGGCATTGTATCAAGTGAAGGTTTGATATCAAATCTTCATTGAATTTTATCTACTACTGCTTGCTGAGTGTGTGTGACCTTGAAGAAAACCAAGTCCCTTCAAGTTTCTATTCTAGGGAAAGACAGACAAATTAAGTGCTGTGTCAAGCCGTGGTAATTAGAACGGAGGAGAAATAGAGCAGAAATAGAGTAGAGGGAATAGGTAGTGTGGGATAGGGGATGCTGTTGTTTGATATAGCGTGGTGAGGGGAAGGCCTCTCTGAGAAGGTCATACTGGAACAGGAAATTGTGGAAGTGAGGGAGTAAACCGTGTGTTCCAGGCGGAGGAAATAGCCAGTGCAAAGGCCCTGAAGGAAGAGTTTATCCCGTGTCATTAAAGGTATCGCATGGAAACTAGTTTGTGTATACAGATTAGGTAAAGGAAAAAGCAACATGAGGTCAGAAATACAAGGGAAGAAAGGATCTTGCAGGCCTTTATATGAACTTTGGTTTTTATCCATAGAGAGCTTAAAAGCCAATGGAAGGTTTTGAGCAAAGGATAACATTTTCTTATTTTTTACATTTTTAAAATATTGTCTTAGCTGTTGTGTTGATAACAGACTGAAGCTGGGGCAAGGACAGAAGCAGAGAGATCATTTAGAAGGCTATTAGCGCAAAATCCAAGCAAGAGGTGATGGTAGTTCAGATCAGGAGGCAGTATGGGTGGTCAGATTCCAAATGTATTTTGAAAATAGAACCATCACGATTTGCTGAAAGATTGAGCTCTTGGACTTTAACAGCATATCTGGAGTTTTTTGCTTGCTTACATTGTTTTGTAGAAAATTTACAAGTACAAAAATAAAAAGGAATTATTTTTTATCTTCCTTTGAGAGGTGACCAGTGTTAAAATTTTGATGCATAACCTTCCTAGTTTTTGTTGTTTAAACCTACTTTGTATGTAATGAACACTTTCTGTGTTGTTAATCTCCAACATTTAATGGCTATATAATGTTTCATTTCATAAATGAATGGATGAATTATAGTTTGATTCCCTATCAACATTTAGGTTACTTCCAGGTTTTTTTTGTGTTTTAGATAGTATTAGAGAGAACATCATTACATTTTTAAAAACATATGCATGATTAGGAAAATAAGTTTCCAACAACTTTGTGAGACCTGGCAATACCCACAAGGAAGGCTTAACAGGCTGATGAAGTAGTGTCTCTTCTCTGCTTACAACCTCTTGGCTTTACAAATTACTGGTAACTTGCGTTCCAAATAAAAATACCTCCAATTCACCCCTTTTGATTTTGATACTAATAAATGAGTCTCCCTCTGTATTTCATACTAATAGTAGATACGCTAAAGCATGAGCAAATGAATTGTCATATGGGCTGGTACATTCATTTCTATATTTGGAAAAATACAATCATATTTGTTGAGGTTTGCAAATGAATGTTTTAATGTCTTTTACCATCTTAGTTTGTGTTTAAGAATTTTCTAGCTAAGCACAGTGGCTCACGCCTGTAATCCCAGCATTTTGGGAGCCCAAGGTGGGGAGATCACAAGGTCAGGAGTTCAAGACCAGCCTGGCCAAGATGGTGAAACCCCGTCTCTACTAAAACCTACAAAAAAATTAGCCTGGCACAGTGGCAGGCACCTGTAATCGCAGCTACTCAGGAGGCTGAGGCAGGAGAATCACTTGAACCCAGGAGGCAGAGGTTGCAGTGACCCAAGATTGTGCCACTGCACTCCAGCCTAGGCAACAGAGTAAGACTCTGTCTCAAAAAAAAAAAAATTTTTTTCTAGAATGTAGCCAGGCATGGTGGCATACTCCTTAGTCCCAGCTACTTGGCAGGATCACTTGAGAGTTCAAGGCTGCAGTAAGCTATGATTGTGCCACTACACTTGAGTCTACAACAGAGTGAGATCTATCTCTTTAAAAAAAAAAGGGGATCAGGGGGAGCTGGGCACAGTGACTCACACCTGTTATTCCAGCACTCTGAGAGGCCAGGGTGGGAGGATTGCTTTAGTTAAGGAGTTCAAGACCAGCCTGGGCAACATAGTGAGGCCTTGTCTCTTATACTAAAATTCAAAACAATAAAATAAGCCAGGTGTGGTGGTGTACACCTGTGATCCAGCTGCTTGGGGTGCTGAGGTGGGAGGATCTCTTGAGCCTGGGAGGTGAAGGCTGCAGTGAGCCCTGATCATGCCAGTATACTCCAGCCTGGGTGGCAGAAACTCTGTCTCAAAAAAAGAATTTCTAGAATTTTAGTGAGCCAATCTTTAATAATCAGTGTGCTTACAGTTTTAGTGACCCTTGTATGGGGTGTAGTAATGCTTATGTTTTTTTTATTTTGTCTTTTTTCATCTTACTTTGTATAGCTTGCTTCTATCTTTGCTTTTGCCACCTGTGGAGGTTTTAAGGGCCAAACAGAAATTCAAGCGAGTTGTCCTCCCACAGTTCCTGAGAATAAAACTATTACAGCTGTTTTTGGTTATCCATTCAGGTGAGTTATGTTTCTTTTTATGGTTTCACAACTCTTTTTACTTTCACACTGAGTTACTAAGATTTCCAGTAATTTATTGATTGTGGGGGGTAGAAAATTTTAGATTGCAAGCCCATTTGTAAGGGATCATTACCTCCCAAAGGGTGGTACACAGACCCATGCCTGTCTATAAACATCTCCTGGTAGCGTTTAGAAAGTTTTATAACAATGTGATGTTGCCTTGATAATTTTGTTCTAACAGAGGATAGGAAATTTTAAAATAAAGCAAAATAGAGACTGTTCTATCACTTTAGTATGAGAAGCCCTAATGTAACTTAGAAAAGTCCAGATTCTCAGTGTTGTTTGCAATTGCTGAATGTTAATGTCTTTATAGTTTTAAGACATATATGTATATAAAGAAAAGAGCTTCCATATTTCATTCATTAGCATAAAGCCATACTTTCTTAAAGTAAAATGAATATTTCATCTGTGAAGTCTTGTTTGACATCAGTATCCATTGAAAAGTTTATTGAATATGTCCTATGTTTAAGCCAGGGTGGGAATCTTTCACTTCCTAACTTCACTTACTTGACCTAGGACTCAGTTTTTTGGTCCAGTAATTGGAAATACTATCTTGTAAGGCTGTTTTGGTGATTAAATAAAATCTCCCTATTAAAGATAAGTCAGATAACAAGTGGTTAGTAATCATCAAACCCTCTCTATCTTATATCCTTTCTCCTGGACACTTTTCATATAAGGAGCTGTTACAGCCTCTTTAATGAAAAATTTCTTGCAGTTTATGAATGGGAAAAATGACAGGCAATATTTATTATTAGCAACTAATTGATTCCGGGTTAAAATGTGAATCATCGTTGTAATTGGCTCTCTTGGGGCTAGTCACACATACTCTGCCTCCCACAATGGAATATGATGTCTCAAAGTGTAAACTATTTGGTATAATCCCTCCTAACTGGCTAATTTTTTACTGCAGGAAGATAGTATCTGGGTATAAAAGTATTTAATTCAGTCTATATTCAATATGTCGTAAACCAATACCAGGTATAACTTATATACATTTATTGTGAAAAATGTCAGTTTACTTAAATATATTTGAATTTTACTTTTTTCCCAAATGAATGTTTTTAATATATTGAGGGAATATTTTTTGAAATGTCACTTCTGTGTTTTGCTTAAATGTTTCTGTCTCTGTTGGGAAAAGTCCAGTAATTTATACATTTATTTTAATAGGTTGAATGAAGCATCGTTTCAGCCACCTTCAGGTGTAAACATATGTGATGTAAATTGGAAAAGTCTTGTCCTCATAGGCGATTACTCTTCTTCTGCACAATTCTATGTTACCTTTGCTGTCTTTGTGTTCCTGTACTGCATTGCTGCCCTTCTGCTTTATGTTGGCTACACGAGCCTGTATCTGGATAGTCGTAAACTTCCTATGATTGTAAGTAATCACCTTTTTAGGAATTTGTATAAATTAAATGTAGGTTTTCTTTACTGGAAATAAAAATGCTTGATGTGGCCAGTTGAGCATATGTTGGCCTATGTTTGCCACGAGGTTGAGCTTCCATTAAGTTTAACCCAATTTTTTTTAGCCTATTTGCACTATAAGGAAAATTTGTTTCTTTTTCTAACTCTATTTTAAGTTGGAAAAAACTCAGATATGTAATAAAGTACATCAGGTTACAAATAGCAGGAAAAAAATTAAGTTGAAATTAATTCTTTTAATTTGAAGAATTACTGATCACAACATAGTCTTGTAACTGTTTCTGCTTCTTACCTTTTTTCTTTCTCTAAAGGCCTACTTTATACTTCTACAACATTTATTGAACTTAATTATCTCAAACTGTGTCCTAGAAGTCACTGTCTTATTTTTTATTTTTACTTCTTTATTTATGTATTTACTTTTTGAAATAAGGTCTTGCTCTATCACCCAGGCTGGAGTGCTGTGGCACCATCTTGGCTTGCTGCAGCCTCAACCTCCTGGGCTCAAATGATCCTCCTTAGTAGCTGGGACTACAGGCACAAGCCACCATACTTCGCTACTTTTTGTATATTTTTATAAAGACAGAGTTTCACCATGTTGCCCAGGCTGGTCTCAAACTCCTGGACTCAAATGATCTGCCTGCCTTGGCCTCCGAAAGTGCTGGGGGTTATAGGTGTGGCCACTGAGCCTGGTGTTTTTTTAAATAAAGGTTTTTTTTTGGAACTCAGCCATACACAACCATTTATACATTGTCTGTGGCTGCTTTCATACTGCAGTGATAAAGTTGAGTAATTGTAACAGAGATAACAAATATTTGCTGTTTGGCCCTTTTCAAAAGAATTATGTTGATTACTGGTCTATATCCCTAAACTCCTTAATTTAAAATCAGACCCAGATAATTCTTATACTCAGCATTAGTGTAACCATGAACTCATTTTGAATCTTTGAGGTATCAACAAAGGATTTAGATTTGAAATCCTCATACTTTTCTTGGCTTTAGAGCCTACTGAGCTAGAAATATTCTCTGAGATTTAGTTAGTAGAATCTGCCCTGGATTATTGGTGGCAAATCCAGAGATAAATCATGATTTTAAGCTATACCTCCACTATAAAAGAGTAACTACAAAGTCAGTTATTAGTGACTTAAAGGGAGAACAGAGGTGTTTTTTTATGTGTGATACTGGTCATTCATATGTATGAGAAAACACCTCTGCCAATTATTTGTGCAATTACTTTAATGGGAAGGCTATTTAAATATAAAAGATTATTAAATAAGATTGCAAGTTTTATTTACTTATTTATTTTTAATTTTTGCTGCTGGATCATAAGAATGCAAATGGTAAGTAAGCAATACAACAGTCTTTTATCATTCAGATTTATTCTATTTCTTCTGTCATAGGAGACATAAGAAAATTAGCGGTTTTCATAAAATACCTCAGTTGTTAAATAGATATCAACTGTTTTAATTTTCAGTGCTTATTCAACATACGTTAGGAATCTATGTCTTCTGCAGACTTTTCAAATTTAAAAAGGAACTAGAATGATCTTATAGATAAATATATTTTATCAAAATTCTTTATAACTAGAAGCCGTTTCTTGCCATTTTGTCATTATCCCAACAAATTTTTTTATTAAATCAATGTGCCCTTTATTTCTCATATTTTGTCTCATAAAATTTTTTAAATACTACAGTTTTTAAAGCAGCATTCAGGTCTATTTTTGTAGGTGTTTTTTCTGTCTGATAAAACTATAAAACTGGTCTAATTGTATCATTCAGAGAAGTCAAAAGTAATTTTCTACCTCAGAATGACCAGTTAGTGGTAATATAAAGAGATAATCCAGAATTGGTTAAGTAGGTTTTTATTGTTATAAGATGTAATGGGTGGTTCTTGTCTGTACAAGTCTTGCTTCTAAATTTAATTTTCAATTCTACTTCTAATTTAACCATGAAAATATTTAAAAGTTTTTCTTTGAGAGGCAGGGCACGATGTGTCACACCTCCCAGCACTTTGGGAGGCCAAGGCAGGCAGGATCACTCCAGGAGGTTCAGGAGTTCGAGACCAGCCTGGGTAACATGGTGAAACCCCCATCTCTGCTAAAAATACAAAAATTACCTGGGCATGGTGGTGGCCACCTGTAATCCCAGCTACTCGGGAGGCAGGAGAATTTCTTGAACTCTAGAGGTGGAGGTTACATTGAGCCGAGATCATGCCACTGCAGTCCAGCCTGGGTGACAGAGCAAGACTCCATTTTGAGATACCCAAAATTTAAGATATAGCCAAATATGACATTAATTTTTAGGAACTATTAATGAGGACAAGCTGTTTTTAGCAATATTCTCAATTCTGTGCTAAGGTGTTTCTAGGATTATTTCAATTATGAAGTTTTAAGTTTATGTCAATTATCTTTTGAAGTAAATATAGCACTTTTTTTTGTTGTTAAGTAGCAGGAGTTTAAGGTTTCAAGGCAATGTGGAAAATTGGGAATACCAGAAAGTGAATCCAAACCAAATTAGAATATCCCAGATTCTAAAAATTATGAATCATATTGCGAATTGCTGGTAGTAGGAGTAGAGCCGCCCCAGGCAGCTGCAGCTTATGCATTGCAGAGCTCCAAGTGGCACCGTTCACTTAGAGTGCAGTGTGACTGGAGTCCTGAGTAGACCAAATACTGTCTGTAGGGACCAGAATTCCCCCCATGTTCCTTCACCTTAGGTTACTTTGTGCATCATTTTCAGAAAAGTTCCTGCCTTTGAAATATAATAATGTCATGGCTCAAGCCATCAAAGTGGATATAAGAGCATAACCAGAAAAAACAAAAACAAGAAATTGGAGGAAGAAAATACCTGAAAATTAGGAGGGTTTGACATATATTGATCAAAGCTGTGAACTTTACCGTAAAGAGAAATTATTTAACATGCGATAAAACCTCATGTTACTTATCGGTTTTCTAAAAGACATTGTATTTCTAGCAACTGTTTAGAAAATGTCTACCTGCAGCAGAAGGTATAGCAGATGTACAGCAGTAAAAAGGGGAGTACTTCCACAGTGAAGAAAATACAAGCCGTGATATTTTAGACTTTTCTCTTTGATCTGTTTTTTTTTTAAAAGGACAAGTAGCAGAGAGCTCAGATGCAAAATGCACATACTTCCATGTGTGTGTAATTAGCAATTGTTGTTTTTGGTCCTCTAATCCTAAGTATTCATTCAGTGTTGTCTTGACCAGGTGGGTAAGCTATATAGCATAGCTTCTATATCTCATAAGAGATCACTGGTACTTATCCCAAATATTAGGTTGGTGCAAAAATAATTGTGATTTTTGTCATTAAAAATAAATGGCAAAAACTGCAATAACTTTTGCACCAACTTAATAAGTGACTAAAAGGTGGCTGGCAAAATAAAAATTAATCAGGTTTATTTAAAAAACAAAATGCTTCTGTGATAAGCTCCAAAACCCATTCTGTACAGCAGTAAAAAGGGGAGTACTTCCACAGTGCAGAAAATACAAGCTACGATAATTCTAGCCTTTACACCAAATACTGTCTGCAGGGACCAGAATTCTCCCTGTATTCTTTTACCCTGGGGCTACTTTGTGATCGTTTTCAAAAAAGTTCCTGCTTTTGAAATATAAGAATGTCATGCCTCAAGCCATTAAAGTGGATTTTTGCTGCAGATATATAAGAGCTTCTGTCCCTGAGTGTACACATATGTTTAGCATATGTAGCATCCAAAAGATACAAATTTTGTAGTATTCCTACCCTGGTCATTAATTTGAAGGAAGATCAAACAAGATTGAACTTATGACCTGAAGTATTAAAATCATCCATTAGAACCATTTATTCTAAAATATTAAAACCATCCCATTCTTAGTGATAAATAGCAGAGAATTCAATACAGAGTTAATAGTGATAAGGTATCTAGGGAGATTTTTATTGTTGCCTTTTTCTTAATATAATGAGCATTCTTACAATTTGTGGTTAGGAAATTTAAAAGAGAGAACCATTCTGGTGTGGGCTTTTCACCATTTTATTATACATCTCATGGAGAATTCAGTTTAAATAAAGTTAGAGTTTTGCAGAAGAAGGATAAGGGAGTTGAGAGTATATGCAAGGGTTGGTAACAAAGGACCTTAGAATAGAAATTGATTAAAGGAAGTGAGGACATTAGTGAAGTCGTGAGACAGTAAAAAAGCAGTAGGATCAGATTGTAAGTCTTAGTGGAGCTAAAGGAGTTTTCAGATTGGGATGCCAGAGAGAGTCAGCTGGGAAAAGGTGTTTTGGGAACATGGGATGATCAAAACAGAGTATGGAGGGATACAGTTATTGGTGATGACAAGGTCTAAGGTGTGATCCTGGGAGTAAGTGGCTGATGTAAGTTTATGTTGAAGGCTATGTAAAACTTTGGTTTCTAGTGTGAAAACCTTAGACTTCTGAGGATCCAGATGACTGAGTCTTATTTACTGTTGTAACTCAGGCACTATGCTTGTAACACCAGCAGCAATGTTTACTGTGCTGTTTTAATAAAGTAAATCATGAAAGCCATTTCTCAATACCATAAGGTTGAATGTAATCTCAGTTTCTTCTTCATGGATTTGAAATTTAGATTAAAATTAATTGTTCATTATTAACTCATTCTGATTTTTGCTTTAGGACTTTGTTGTTACTCTTGTTGCCACTTTTCTGTGGTTGGTGAGCACTTCAGCCTGGGCTAAAGCTTTGACAGATATTAAAATAGCTACTGGTCACAATATTGTTCAGGAACTTTTGCCTTGTAAGAAGAAAGTGCTGTGTTACTTTGGCTCTGTGACGAGTATGGGATCCCTAAATGTATCTGTGGTATGTATGCATTATTTATAAATTATTTTTATATTTGTTTAAAGTACTAGTAATTCAAGAAAGTAACAGCTTTCAGTAAATCTCTGGATGGTTTTCATTTTTACTCAGCTATCTGAATTCTAGTTACAATATAGTGTTTAATGAAGAAAAGTTTGTTTTTAAAAAGTATTACCTGTAACCAAGATTATGATTTTATTCATCTCTGAGACTTTCTTTCATCTAGTCAGATTTATATCTGGGAAGATTAATTTTTTTTTTTTTTTTTTTGAGATGGAGTTTCACTCTCTCATCCAGGCTGGAGAGCCGTGTCATGATCTCGACTCACTGCAACCTCTGCCTCCTTAGTTCAAGTGATTCTCTTGCCTAGGCCTCCTGAGTAGCTGGGATTACAGGCATTTGCAATCACTCCTGGCTAATTCTTTTGTATTTTTAGTAGAGGTGGGGTTTCGCCACTTTGGCCAGGTTGGTCTCTAACCCCTGACCTCAAGTGATCCACCCACTTCAGCCTCTGAAAGTGCTGGGATTACAGGCATGAGCCACCGCACCTGGCCAGGAAGATTAATTTCTTTGAGGTTGACTCATGTGGGATGGGAAGCAAAGTTGTGTGACTCCTCTTTTTTTCTGGCTACAACTGTTGGATTGGAGTAGAAGAGATGATAGGATAGGGGTGATAAGAGGTAAATAGGAAAAGGTACACGAGCAGTTGATAATCATTCTAAATGGGAGAAAAGTGAAAGCATTCATAAGAATAGCTAAATCTCTTAGCCATGATTTTATATGTTACAGATTTAGAGACTTAGCCTTATTTCATTGGGAATAAGTCATTATATAACCACATTTTGTACACTGAAATACAGCCTTCTTTATTTCACATTGTGTGTAGTATTAAAGTTTAAGTGAAATAATGGTATACTGCCTAAGAATGTTAAATATTTAAAGAAAATGAGATTTTTAAGTAGGGCATGAATTTTTATAAGTAGGTATTTGGTTTTCATATTTATTTTTCTCTTTCATAGATCTTTGGCTTTCTGAATATGATACTTTGGGGAGGAAATGCTTGGTTTGTGTACAAGGAGACCAGCCTACATAGTCCATCAAATACGTCTGCCCCACATAGCCAAGGAGGTATTCCACCTCCTGCTGGAATATAATTAAAGGGAGAAATACACTGTATGAGGTATATGTTGATACTATGACATGTTGCCAACATCTGGAGAAGCATTATTTGTTTCTAATAAAAGTAATGGCTTTGTCAATATATTGGTGGGTTTAAAATTTTGCTGCTTTTTTACATAAAGCCTGTGCCTTTCCTAGAAATTTAAGATGTAAATGTATTCTCACATGTAAATTTGAAAGTTCAGAGTCCTATTACGAGATACACATTTTTTAATGAACAGTAATTTTTTTCACTAAGCTGATTGCCTTCTAAAGTGTTTACACCTTAAGCCTTAACTTGTATCTTCATTCAGAAAACAGTTACATTGTCATACCATAGTAGGAAGAAAAATCTTTATTTGGAGTATACACTACTGTAAGTTTGTACAGATCATATAGCTAAGACCTGTCTTTGCTTAAAAAGCCTTGATTACATAAATTGTATTTAGGAAAAACACATTTAGTTCAATATCTAACATTGTTTATGTTAGGATGATTTTTTTAATTGCAAAGACTTGGGATATATTTTTTTCTGTTTTTCTAAATGACCCGTGGTACTTAATAGGTGTACTAAAATTGTGTTGGGAGCAGGGATTTGGAAATTTCTGATAGATGTGTAGTTAATTCAGTAAATCTGTTGAATGAGATATGATCTTCTAGTGGTTTAATAGGCTTGCTATGTAAGTAGAAAGAACATGGCTCCAATTAGATATTTTTATATGTATGGGCATTACTCTTAGTGATATTTGTTTCCTGTCCTTTGTTGCTCATGCTGTTTAAGTGCAGGCTGAGACCCAGCCTTTTTGTAAGTAGAGTAAAATAATCCATCTTTTTTTGTGGACCCTATTCATAGGGTTAAAAAAATTAAGATTGCTTTCCAGGTTTGAAATTTACCATTGGGAGTCAATGAAGTTGCTATTTTGAGTTCAGCATTGATATTGTGAAAATAAATGCAGTTTGGATTTCATGTTTCTTAATATTCATTCTCGTTTCACAAATGAATGATTAAGGAATTACGCATCATAAAGGAACCTAAGTGAGTTATGATTGTATTGTCTTTGCACCCACATATAGGTATATTCTGAATACAAGCTTATTCACATTTTGCTTCCTAATCTTTTTGTTGTACAGGGATTCAGGTTTCTTATTCTTACAACATGATTGTTTATATGTGAAGCACATCTTGCAATTGCCTTATTTTTGATGCTTTTATTCATGATAAGAATTGTCAATATGAGAATGTATATCTTTTTTGCAACCAACTTAATAAAGGGGTTGAAAGAATGCACTGATTGTTAATATTACAAAGAAACCTTCATCTTAAAGGCATTGAGCCGTGCAGAACGGAACTGATTTTCAAAACAGGAAATAGAATCACAGTTTTAATGTCTAGCAAGGAATAAAACAGACAGAAATGCTTTGGAGACTCTGGTTCTATCCTTTTTTCTTCCAACCTCATTTAGAAAATACTTATTTTTAACTCTCAGATTAGGTTTTCCTGATACATCTTTTCTCATTAATTGCCTAACTAGCAAAGATTCCTGATTAAGAGTGTATGCTCTGCAACCAAACTACCTAGATTTGAATCTTGTCCACACCACTTACTAGCCATTTAACTGTAGGCAAATTGCCTCAGTTTGCTTATGTGGAAATTGGAAATAAAGTAAGTAGTTCCCTCCTACTTACTGGGGATATGTTTCAAGACTCCTGGGGATGCCTGAAGCCAAGTGTAGTACCAAGCCCTATACATACTGTTTCTTCCTGTCCATATATACACATAATAAAGTTTAATTTACAAATGAGGCACAGTAAGAAATAAACAATGACTAATAAAAAAGTGGCACAATTAAAACCATACTGTAGTAAAATTTATGTGCATATGGTCTGTCTCTCAAAATATCTTACTATACTGTACTATGGGGAACTGAAACTAAGAATAGTGAAACCACTTTCCTGATCTCAAAGTGTGTTTATGATTTAAAAGTGAGTTAATAAATGTAAAGTCCTTAACACAGTATTCCGCATTTAGTAGGCACTCTATAAATGTTAGCTATGATTACTAACTTTTGTTAGCATCTAACAGAGATTCTCAAAATAGGAACTCATGGGGCTGGAGCGGTGAGGGTGGTGGTTTTGGACAAAGAGAGGCTTGGCTTCAGGCTTTCAAGCTTCTCCCTTTACAGTCCTTAAAGAGTTTTGGATCTTTTGATGTGTTTTATTTTCTTCTTGGTGGTTGACATTCATAAGATTAATGAGATCAAAATTTAAAAATTAAAAATGTATTGAGATTAGCTTTTTAAAAGAGTTGTATTGCCTTTTTACTTTCTGCTTTTGAACCAACATTACAAGGTAACCCATCTATAGGATAATTTCCAGGACAGGAGTAATAAAAGCTTTCCTTACTAGGTGTTAGGTTGTGGAGAATTATTTATAAACAGATGAGCATTATTAATGTTTTTGTGACTAGAGGTCACTTGAATAGAAAGATATGTAACCTGACCTGCTGTAAATGTTAAAGGCAATACTGCTTATGTTTCACACTTGAAAAATTTTTACGTAGTATTTCGGATTAACAGGTAAGTATACAAAATAATATTTAACAAATGTTTTATTTGCATCAGATATTTGTTTGTTGTTTGTTGAGACAGGGTCTTACTCTGTCACCCAAGCTGGAATGCAGTGGCGCCATCTCAACTCACTGTTAACCTCCACCTGCCAGGCTCCAATGATCCTTCCACCTTGGCCGTATGAGTATCTGGGACTACAGGCACATGCCACCATGCTTGGGTAATTTTTTTAAAAATTTGTAGAGGTGGATTTTCACTGTATTACCCAGGCTGGTCTCAAACTCATGGGTGCAAGCAATCCTCCTGCCTCAGCCTCCCAAAGTGCTGGAATTACAAGTGTGAGCCACTGCACCCAGCCTTGCATTGGATTTTCTTTTCTTTTCTTTTCTTTTCTTTTCTGAGATAGAGTTTCACTCTTGTTGCCCAGGCTAGAGTGCAATGGCTCAATCTCGGCTCACTGCAACCCCCACCTCCCAGGTTCAAGTGATTCTCCTGCCTCAGCCTCCTGAGTAGCTGGGATTACAGGTGCCCACCACCACACCTGGCTGATTTTTGTATTTTTAGTAGAGACAAGGTTTCACCCTGTTGGCCAGGCTGGTCTCCATCTCCTGACCTCAGGTGATCGGCCTTGGCCTCCCAAAGTGCTGGGATTACAGGCAAGAGCCACTGTGCCAGGCTTTGCATCAGATCTTTTAAAGGAAATAAAACGTTACAGATAAAGCCTTTTCCTTACTAAGGTATAGTTATAGTCTTCCTGTAAATATTTTTTTTTTTTTTTTGAGACAGAGTCTCACTCTGTCCCAGGCTGGAGTGCAGCAGTGTGCTCTCAGCTCACTGCAACTTCCACCTCCTGGGTTCAAGCGATTCTTCTGCCTCAGCCTCCTGAATAGCTGGGACTACAGGTGCATGCCACCACACCCGGCTAATTTTTGTATTTTTAGGAGAGACAGGGTTTCACCATATAGGCCAGGATGGTCTCAATCTCCTGACTTCGTGATCTGCCCACTTCGGCCTCCCAAAGTGCTGGGATTACAGGCATGAGCCACCGTACCCAGCCTACCTTTCACTATTAAAAATAGCATACAAGGTTGGGCGCGGTGGCTCGCACCTGTAATTCCAGCACTTTGGGAGGCCAAGGAGGGCAGATCATGACTCAGGAGTTCAAGACCAGCCTGGCCAACATGGTGAAGCCTTGTCTCTACTAAAAATACAAAAATTAGCCAGGTGTGGTGGCATGCACCTGTAGTCCCAGCTACTCAGGAAGCTGAGGTGGGAGAATCACTTGAACCTAGGAGTCGGAAGTTGCAGTGAGCCTGAGACCACGCTATTGCACTCCAGCCTTGGTGACAGAGTGAGACTCCCTCTCAAATAAAAAAAAAAAAAAGCACACAATCTGCAGTGTGTGAAGGCTTGTCTAAGACATGTCACAAGAAATAGGAACTACTAGAATGTGAGATGTTCATGTTTTCCATTGTAACCTAGGTATGTCAAGATTGTTCAGCAAAATCCTTGTAGCAAGTTAGTCTCCCACCAGCAATAATTAAGATTTCCTCTTGCTCTGTATTTTTGCCAATAGCTTGATGTTTTTGGACTATTGCCAAGCTGATCAGTCTGAAATTGTGTCTTTGATGCTTTAAAATTTATGTTTTTCCGATTGCTATTTATGTTGGTGGTCCTTTCCTGTATTTATTGGCCATTTGGTTTCCCCTACCCTGTATTGCCTATTTATAGCCTTTGCAAATTTTTCTATTGTGGTGTTTGTCTTTTTCCTGTTAAATTGAGGTGCTCTTTATGTATTTTTTTTTTCTTTCTTGAGACGCAGTCTTGCTCTGTTGTCCAGGCTGGAGTGCAGTGGTGCAATCTTGGCTCACTGCAACTTCTGCCTTCCCGGTTCAAGCAATTCTGCTTCAGCCTTCTGAGTAGCTGGGATTACAGGCGTGCACCACCATGCCTGGCTAATTTTTTTTTTTTTTTTTTGGATTTTTAGTAGAGATGGGGTTTCACCTTGTTGGCCAGGCTGGTCTCAAACTCCTGACCTCGTGATCTACCTGCCTTGGTCTCCCAAAGTGCTGGGATTACAGGTGTGAGCCACCACGCCTGGCCCTTATGTGTTCTTGATATTAACCTCTTAACATAGATAGAGGTTGCAAATGTCTTCTCTCTCTCCATGGCTTGCATTTTCACTTTGTGATTTTTGTCATATAAAAATTTTCTATTTTAATATTAATGTAACTATCTTCACTGTTGGTGCATTTTTATGTATTAAGAAGTCCTCAATGTCATAAAGATATTAACCTTTTTTCTTCTGAATATGCTTTTTCACTTTAAGCAGTTTAGGAATATATTTTTGTATATTCGTGGTGTCTACCTCAGTTTTTATGATTTTTAATACTCATATCCAATTTTCATAGTACCTCCTTTATTTAAAATTTTATCTTGCCAGGCATGGTGGCTCTCACCTGTAATTCCAACACTTTTGAGGCTGAGACAGGTGGATCACTTGAGGCCAGGGGTTTGAGACCAGTCTAACCAACATGGTGAAACCCATCTCTACTAAAAATAGAAAAATTAGCCAGGTGTAGTGGTGGGCACCTGAAATCCCAGCTACTCAGGAGGCTGAGGCAGGAGAATCACTTGAACCTGGGAGGCGGAGGTTGCAGTGAGCTGAGGTCATGCCACTGCACTCCAACCTAGGAGACAGAGCTAAAAAAAAAAAAAGTTTATTCACCTCTGTCATATATCAGATTTCCATATTATTTGTAGTTCTTTCTGTATGCTCTTCACCACTACCATATCTTGCCCCAACACTCTTTATTAAATACAGCTTTAATAAGAAAAGAATTACTATCTAATAGGATGAGCACCACAGCACCATCATTATTCAAGTTATTCACCGTTGTCTTGGCTATCTTGAAGCCCTATACTCTCCTATGAATTTTTGCATCGGCTTGTGACGTTCCTAAAAACCTTCATAGGATTTCATTTGAAAAGAATTGCATTGACGTTATAGATCAATTTGAGGAGAATGGTCACATTTGTAATACTAAGGCTTTGTATTTATGAACATGGTATATCTCCCCATTTATATCTTTTATGCCCTTCAATAAAGTTTTATAATTTTCCACATAAAGATTTATGATTCACATGTCTTGTAGCTTTTGCTGCTCTTATACAAAGTAACATATATTCTAAATTGTATTTGTTTATTGCTGATAAAGACTTCTGCCCATTTTTATCTATTGTCTATGAGACAGGCTTTCTAAACCTTTTGTTAATTTTAACATGTACATTCTTTTTATATGAATAATTATGTCATTTGCAAATAATGATCATTTTGTTTCTTCACTGTATTTGGAAATAAGAGTAAATCCTTTTCTATGATCTTTCTACATGATCATTGTTATTGAAATGTATGAAAAATAGAAAATATATGCTTATTTGGAAATATAATCACCATAATTTTGTTTTAGTATAGTACAAATTTATACACACTAAGCATACTATAGCATAAAAATTTATACTACATTGTATCTTGGTCATTCTAGTAATATATATGTGATCAATATCAATTATTACGGTGTGGAACAAATAAATGGAAAATGCCAGTTAAATTCAACTGAACAAAAATAAGATGATACTATTATATATTGTAGTACTGTCATACAAAGTCTATTTCTTTTTATAATTTAGATATTGTTTGTACAAGAATAATATTTACAAGCAAAACCTTGCACTAGTTGAATTTTAAAGAATATAATTAGATTTTTTAGAAGTTTTATTCAGGTGTAATTGACATGAAAAACTACACATATGTAAAGTATACAGCTTAATAAATCTCATATATGTGGTGAAACTGTCAGCCCGTCAAGATAATTAACCTGTAACACCCCCAAAATTTCCTCATGCCCCTTGGTAATCCCTCTCACCCACCCTTGATCTTTGTCATGATGCTAATGTGTGTTTTTGAGAGGTTTATGTTAATAGATTCATACAGTGTATGTATACTTTTTGCCAGGCTTCTTTCCCTCCAAATAATTATTTTGAGATTCATTCATGTTAGGCATATCAACAACTCATTCCTTTTTTATTGGGGAGTGTTCCTTCATTATGTGGACTGCTGCAACTTATTTACACATTCACATGCTGATAGATATTTGGGTTGTTTTATGCTTTGGGCTAATGTAAATAAAGCTGCTATGAATGTTTACATAAAAGCCTCTGTGTGGACATATGCTGGCTATTGGGTAAATACCTAGGAGTGGAACAGCTAAATCACGTGGCAGGAATATGTTTAACTTTTTAAGAAACTGCCAATGTGTTTGTGCCATTTTACATTCCCACCAGCCTTGTATGAAAGTCCAGTTACTTTACATCTTAGCACTCATATGCTGTTTATGAGCCATTCTAACAGTTGTGTAGTGTTATCTCATTGTGGTTTTAATTCTGGATATAAGTTCATTATTGGACTTGTCTTTTCATTCTCAGTCTTTTAAAGAACAGAAGTCTTTAATTTTGAGAAGTCAGATTTATTATGTTATCCTTATGGATTGTGCTTTTGGTATTGTATCTATAAAATCTTTTTATAATCCAAAGTCACAGATATCTTCTATTTTTATTTTTCTCTAGAAGTTTTATCATTTGGGTTTCACATTTAGGGCTACGGTCTATTTTAGGTTGATTTTTTGTATGGTTCAAAGTACTGAGCAAAGACCTGTTTTATATCTTGTGACATATAGATAACCATTTATTCCAGCACCATTTGTTGAAAAGCTGTTCTTTCTCCATTCAATTGCACATTTGTCCATATATATGAATGAAAAATTTGTTCATGTATGTGTGGATCAGTTTTTGCACTCTAATTCTGTTCCACTGGTCTATTTATGTTGATGCCACTACCATGCTGTCTTGATTCCTTACCCTAGCTTTGTAGTAAGTCTTGCAATCAGGTAGTATTATCCCTGCAACTGTCTTCTTTTTTGTTTTACCTATTTAATATTTTCTGAGGCATTTCCTTATGAATTTAGAATCAACTTGTCAATTTCTACAAAAAGTCCTACTGGGATTTTGATTGGAATTCTATTGAATCTGTAGATTAACTTGGGAAGAAATGACATCTTAATATTGGGTGTTTCAACTCATGAACATGGTACTGGTCTCCATTTATATAGGTTTTTAATTTTTCTCAGGAGCGTTTTGTAGTCTTCGTTAAACTGATTCTGTACATGTTTTGTCAGGTTTATCCCTCAGTAGTTAATATTTTCGATGCCATTGTAAGCAGTATTTTTATTTCAATTTCTAATTATCCTTTGTATATAGAATATAATTTATTTATATATATTGATCTTGTATACTGTACCCTTACTAAATTCACTTATTGTAGTGGATATATGTTTCTGTTACAAGGTAGTTTGATTCTCTGTCACAACATGATGATCTAATTGAGTATTCATCATACTCCCATTAGCTACTGTCCATCCCAGGAGATGGAAATGGCAGATTCACCATTGGCTATGCTGAAGCTTCATTCCCTATTTGGGAAGATCACTTCCAAATGGGCCATGCTTTTAAGGATCACCTTTTTCAGAGAGGGAAATATTTAATCTGGTTCTTCCCACTGCCTGGCAGCCATCAGCATCACTTTGAAGCCAGCAAAAATGCAGGGCCCATTTCATACCCACTGAACCAGGATCTGCATTTTAAGAAGTTCTCCCAGGTGATTTGTATGCACATTAGAGTTTCAGTAGCATTAGTTCCTATTGTCAAAAAGTGCCATGGAGATCCTTTGTTTCTGGGCACACCTTAAAAACTAGCTTTGTCTATAGTTTACAGAAAGGCCTTTCAGGCCATTATCTCTTGTGAAGAATATGAAGGCTATTCTGACCACTGCTAGATTGTTTCATGAAATAAAGAAACTGGCTTACATTTAAGTCTTTTTACAGCACTTAATGATCTAGCATCAGAACTGATGGGGAGGCTATATGGGGAGGCTGTATGACCCTATTAGAGTTCTCAGGTAAGTGATTAGTTATTTTAATCACAGTATGATTCTAGAACCTGGGAAGTCTGTTTTCCCTTGTCTCCATGTATTCATTCACCTCTATAAACACCTCCAACCTCTTTACCTTAGTTGCCTCTCAACTAAATTTCTTCTGATCACAACCAGCCATCTTTTCAGTTCTCTCATTCTGATTATTCCACTACATGTGTTCTTTAATCTTACCAGGATTTCCGGTTCATTTCCTCGCCTTCTCCCAATCTCTTCTGATGTTTCTCCTTCACTTTCCTACTATATACTCAACCTCTCTTACCAATATTCTATTTCCTTGCCTAGCAGAAACCTAACCGCAGATCATTTTGTCAACTTTTTCTTTTCCTACGTTAAGGCTGCCAGACATTGCTGGAAAAAAAATCATTCAGTTTCGCCAACTGGCCCTTGTGCAGATGTCTGGGATTTTGCTAGGTCTCTTAAGCAATCCTTCCCAGGCAGCTGAAGCTGCTGTAACAACTGCTACAAATTTTGTAGCCTAAAACAACCAAAATTTGTTATCTCACAGCTCTGGAGGCTGGAAGTTCCAAATCTGTTTTCTTCTGCCCCTCCAGAGGTCCTGGGGAGAATCTGCTCCTTGCCTCTGAGCTTCTGGTGGTTGCTCACTTCCTTGGCTTATGGCTGCAACACTCCAGTCTCTACCTCTTTTTCCACAGTGCCTTCTTATGTGTCTGTGTGAAATTTCCATCTGACTCTCTTAAGGACAATTGTGATGGCATTTTGGGCCCAGTGGATAATCCAGAGTGATCGCATGTCACCATTGTTGATCACATCTGCAGAGTCCCTTTATCCAAAAAAAGTAACATATATAAATTCCAAGGTTTAGGATTTGATTTTTTTTTGATGGCCATTATTCAATCTACTGAACCATTCAAAAATAATTATTAAATATAGCATGTATCTAAAAGCATATGATAATATACATGTACAGTTCACAGACCAAGAAAGAACACTGTCCCTGCCCCTCAGGGCTCCCTCACTACCCTTCCCTGATTGGATCCTTAATTCTAAATATTGTGCTAGTCTCCTTTCCTTTGTAACTCTAATTAATGTGTGATTTTCATTGTCAGCTTTGAGAATTTCTATAAATAAAATCATGGTTGCTTTGCTTATTTTCCTTGCAAGACTTTAAGGTTTATCCATGTTGATGGATTTAGCTATAGTTTACTAATCCTCACAGGTGTAGTTTTGTTGTATAAATATACCATAATTTACGTGTCCGTTTTATTGGTGGACATTTGGATTCTTTGGAGCTTTCAGTGTTATGAAACAATACAGTGGAATTGGTGAGATGTAGAACATATATGCATGTTCAACTTTAGTAATACCAAACCTCCCACCCTCCTACCTCAGCCTCTCAAGCAGCTGGGACTAAAGGCTCATGCTGCCATGCTCAGCTAATTTTTGTATTTTTAGTAGAAACACGTTTTTTCCATGTTGACCAGGCTCAAACTCCTGACCTGCCTCAGCTTCCCAAAGTGCTGGCATTACAGGCATGAGCCGCCGTGCCCGGCCTCCAAAGCACTTTCACAGTGGTTCTACCCACTGACATGGTTTGGTTGTTTTGTCCCCTCCAGATCTTACATTAAAAATGTGACCTCCGACATTGGAGGTGGGGCCTGGTGAGAGGTGTTTGGGTCATCAGAGTGGATTTTTCATGAATGTCTTGGTGCTGCCCTCCTGAAAATAAGTGAGTTTTCACTCAGTTTATGCGAGATCTGGTTGTTCAAAAGAGAGTGTAGCACCTCCCCCCTTGCTCCCTCTTGCACCCACTCTGGACATTTGATGCGCCTCTCCCGCTTTGCCTTCCACCATGACGGGAAGTGTCCTGAGGCCGCACCAGAAGCAGAGGATGCACCATGCTTCTCGTGCAGCCTGCAAAACCGTGAGCCAATTAAACATCGTTTCTTCATAAATCACCCAGTCTCAGGTATTCCTTTATAGCCACACAAAATGAACTAACACACCCACCTGTCCTCCCTCTGTAGTAGATGAGGGAGACCATGTCTTCACAGTCTTATCAGTGGTTAGCATTGTTTCACGCTTTAATTTTTGCCAGTTTGGTGAGTGTGTGATAGTTCATACTGATTTTAATTTCTCTGATTATGATGAGCTTAAACATCATTTCCTAATATTCATATTTTTCTTTCTGTGAAATTAGTTGTTGTTATTTTTACTTTTTTTCTCAATGAGCTGTAGCTCCATAATATTCTGGATACTATGGTTTGGTTATATGTGTCACATATATCTTCTCCCAAGCCCATATAATAAGTTGGGAAGTGTTTTCCCTTATTCTATACTCTGAAATAATTTAATTAGTTGGAAATGTTCATTCCTTTAATATTTCATAGAACTCACCAGTAGTACTATTGGGGCCTAGAATTCTGTTTGTGGGAAGATTATTTTTAAATTACTGATTCAGCCAGGCACCCATGACTCACACATATAATCCCAGCATTTTGGGAGGCTGAGGCAAGAGGATCATTTGACATTAGAAGTTCAAGACCAGCCTGGGTAACAAAGCAAGACTTTGTCTCTACAAAAAAGTCAGAAAAATTAGCCAGGCATGGTGGTGCGCAACTCTAGTCCTAGCTATTCAGGAGGCTGAGGTGGGAGGATCACTTGAGCACAAGAGTTCAAAACTGCAGTGAGCTATGATCACGGCACTCACTGCACTCCAGCCTGCGTGACAGAGTGAGGTGCTGTCTCAAAAAAAAAAAAATTACTGATTCATCTTGTTTTGTTTATAAAACTATTCAGTTTTTTTTATTCTCCTCATTCAGTTACACTTTACCAGGAATTTTTCCATTTCATCTGAATTTCCAAACGTATTAATATGAAGTTGATCATAGCCTGATTATATTTCTAATGGCCGTACCGTCTGAACATATGTTCCTTCTTTCATTCCTATTATTTTTGTGACTTTTTTCCATCCATATTGTCAGAGGTTTGTCAGTTTGATCTCTTTTCAAATGATCAAGTCTGACTTTATTGATCCTTGCTCTTTTATGTTTCTCTTAATTTCTACTCTTGTCTTCATTAGCTCTTCTATTTTCTTTTCTCTTTTTTTTGAGACAGTCTGACAGCCACCCAGGCTGGAGTGCGATGGCACATTCTCAGCTCACTGCAACCTCCACTTCTCAGGTTCAAGAAACTCTCTAGCCTCACCCTCCTGAGTAGCTGGGATTATAGGTGCATGCCACCACGTCCAGCTAATGTAACTTTCTTTGGGTCTATTTTGCTGCTTTTTCCCCCTAACTCAAGATGGTAACTTAGCTCATTAATTTTGCAACCTTTCTTTTCCTCTAATATACACATTTGAGATTTTACATTTTCTACAACTACTGCTTTAGCTTTATCTCACAAGTTTTTGATATGCAGTATTTTGATCATAGTTCTAAATATATTCAAATTTCCCATCATAATTATTTGATGTACTAGTTATTTAGTAATACGTTTCCAAACATATGGAATTTTCTTTTTTTTTATTGACTACTAAGATAATCACATTGTGGTTTCTGCAATTATTAGGCCCTTGAAATTCGCTAAGACTTGCTTTCTGGCCTGGTTTATGGTCAAAAGTTTTAACTTTTTCATGTGCTTGAAAATATATATTCTGTTGAGTGTGATGTACTATGTTTGCCTTATATATCAGCTTATTACTTCTATCGTTTAAATTTATATGTTAACCAAAGCACATGTAAAATAAGGAAACAATACATTGAAAATGAAAAATACATATATATTAAGCAAAGCAGGTTTACCTGTTTGGGATTTGCTCAGTTATTGAATCTGTAGGTTTATGTCTTTTGCCAAATTTAAGGAGTTTTCAGCCATTATTTCTTCCAGTACTTTTTTGGCCCCACTTTGCCCTATTTCTCCTCTCTTTCTAAGACTCAAAGGATGTGAATGTTAGATTGTTTTGTTATGGTCACACAGGTTTAACAGTCCATTTTCTCTCTAGAAATGGGGTAATTTCCTCACCTCCCCCACCCCCACCGCCCCCACTCCCAGGACAAGCTAAGAAGATTTTTTTGGTTTTGTTTTGTATTTTTGTTTTTTTTGGTTTTTTTGAGATGGAGTCTCCCTCTGTTGCCCAGGCTAGAGTGCTGGAGAACAGTGGCGCAATCTCGGCTCACTACAGCCTCCACCTCCCAGGCTCAAACAATTCTCATGTCTCAGCCTCCCAAGTAGCTGGGACTACAGGCACGCACCACCACACCCTGCTAATTTTTTTATTTTTAGTAGAGATGGGGTTTTGCTGTGTTGGCCAGGCTGGTTCTGAACTCCTGGTCTCAAGTGATGTGCCCACCTCAGCCTCCCAAATTGCTAGGATTACAGGTGTGAACCACCATGCCTGGCCAAAATTGGGAAATTTTTCTTCTCTCTCTTCCAATTTACTGAGCCATCCCATGTCTTCTGTTCTGCTGTTGAGACTATCCTTTGAATTTTGGGTTTCTGTATTTGTCATTTCTAAAATTTTCATCTGGTTTTCCTTTTATTTACTGAGACTTTTTATTTCTTCACTGACACTATTTTTTTCATTTGCTTCAAGCCTGTTTGTAATTGCTTGTGGGGCATTTTTATATGACTGCTTTAGAGGCTTTATCAGACGATTCTGACATCTCTGTCATCTCAGTGTTGTTATCCACTGTCTTTTCTTCCTTTGTTGGATGTCTAACTGGTTCTTGGTATGAAGAATGATTTTCGATAGGAACCTGAGCATTTTGGATACTATGTTTTGAGACTCTGAGTCTTTCTTATGCCTTCTGTTTTGCAGGCTTCCTCTGACACCACTCCAGCAGAAAGAAAGAGGGAGGACTACCTCAATAGAGCCTCCATGGCTGGAGGTGTTCATTTAGGCTTTGCTGGTGTGGGTGTGGGTGGAACCATAGTTTTCTCCTGCGGTGCTGGGCTAGAGTAGAGCAGTTACTGCCTAAAAGTTTTCTGTCTTGCTAAGCTGCCCTCTTCCTTATCCTTTAGCTAGAAAAACCAACTTTTATTGGGACTTTTTTTTTATGTCTACATTATTGCTGTTCACATGTTGCCAGTTTCTTTAGCTCCAAGTCTGGGATTTATAAGGCAAGAAGAAACTCCAGACAACTCACTACCATGTTGTTTCTTGAGTCCCAAGTTCCCTAGCCAGTCTCCCTTCATCTCTGACTTTCAAAGACATCTTAGGTTTGTTTTCTATTAAGTTTTAGTTGTACTTAACAGGAAAAATAAGGAACGTGCATCTAATCCAACCTTTGGGAAGCTGAAGTTGAAGCTCCCTTTTATTTTTTCAATTGCCAAACTACATGTTTAGCCAGGCTAAGGAGAGACTTAGTAGAGAAAATGCACTGTTACCTCAGTCTCTGCCATTGTTTTCTTTCTTCTTAACACAATGGATCTGAAGTGTAGTAAGTTTGAGAGTGGGAGTAAAATCCACACTAGTCCCAAAGGAGAAGTATATCTGGACTCTAAATTCAGTTTCCCCCCTCACTTTACAGTGTTGCTTTTTTTTTTGAAACACAATCTCACTCTGTTGCCCAGGCTGGAGCCCACTGGTGCTGTCTTGGCTCACTGCAGCCTCCACCTCCTGGGTTCAAGCAATTCTCCTGCCCCAGCCTCCTAGGTAGCTGGGACTACAGACATGCGCCTCCACACCCAGCTAAATTTTGTATTTTTAGTAGAGACAGGGTTTCACCACATTGGCCAGGATGGTCTTGATCTCTTGACCTCATGATCTACCTGCCTTGGCCTCCCAAAGTGCTGGGATTACAGGTGCGAGCCACCATGCCTGGCATTGCTTCTAGTAATACAGTTTTTTGGTTGGGATTTTTTTTTAAGATTCTATAAACTTATAAATCAGTGAAGAATGGATTGCTTGCAAATAACAGAAAAATTTAGTTTAAATAGAAGTTTATCTGTATCATACAGCTGTTAAAGTGAACTAAATATGGCCTGAAAAGATGCTGTATTTTTATATTTGAGTCCTGGTAGACCAACTGTAACCTAGCTTAATAGGCAGACAAGATCAGAAAACTGAGGAGTATGTGCCTGTAACAATCGCTGAGTTTTGGCCAATCCAGACAGCCATACTTCAACCATTGATATACTGTTGAGTGTTCAAACTGTGTTCAAATAAGGCAAACACCAACCTGTAACCAAACCAGCTGTTCTGTACCTCACTTCTGATCTCTGTACCTCACTCCCCTTTTTTAAATCTATAAATCTTCTTCCACCACGTGGCTGTGCTAGTGTCTCCGTGAACCTGCTATGATTCTGGGGTCCCGATTCTCAAGTTGTTCATTTCTCATTAAACTCCTTTAAATTTAGTTCAGCTGAATTTTTTCTTTTATCATAGCCAAATGCTTTACCTCTTAAAAAAATGAATGAGTAAGCACACTCCATGTATTTATACCACACACAGTGTCAAACACTGCACAGAGATTAAGTAAGATAAGGAGTAAGAATCAACCATTACATTTAACCATGTGGAGGTTATTGACCTTGACAAGAGCTATTTCAGTGGAATTCTGGGAAAAACAATACTTCATGACAGTAGTCCAACAGAAATTTGAGGTGAGAGCATGCAAACTAGCAGGTATGGGTGATTCTTTTGAGATGTTCTGCTATAAAGGGGAGCAGAGAATTGGAATAGCCGAAAGAAGATGTGAGATCAAGGGACGCATTTTTGTGTACTTAAGACAAGCTATTACAGCAAGTGTTTAAGCTGAGAGGATTGATTCATTTTAGAATAGAAAAAAAAAAATGCTGACACAAGAAGGAGAGGTGGGGTGATTGCAGAGCCAACTCCTTAAGAAGGTGCCCAAGAGGAAAGGCTGATCATGGTGAGAGCAAACACAATTCATTCATTGTATTGGAAGGGAAACACAGAAGTTTAACAGATTTGTTTGTAGATTGGGTGGTGATTAAACTAAGGAAGTTCTTTCTACACTTGTTTTCTCAGTGAAAGAAGCCAGTTCATCACCTGAGAATGAGTAGCAAGGCGGTACAGAGGTTTGAGTGAAGGCCACATTCATACAATGTGTAAAATGAAATAACATTGTGCGGAGGATCCTAGCCAACATAATAGAACAAGAAAAGTAAATATTAGAAAGCTAATATTAGAAACTAAACTGTCATCAGCACATACTATGTGTCCAGATAGAAAACCCAAAATAATCTACCACTAACCACTAGAATTAGTTAAGAAAGACACCTGATAGGACCAGCACCATGGCTCATGCCTGTAATCCCAGCACTTTGGGAGGCTGCGGCATGCAGATCACAATGTCAGGAGTTTGAGACCAGCCTGGCCAACATAGTGAAACCCCATCTGTAGTGAAAATACAAAAATATTAGCCAGGCATGGTGGCTGGCGCCTGTAATCCCAGCTACATGAGAGGCTGAGACAAGGAGAATCGACTGAACCTGGGAGGAGGAGATTGCAGTGAGCTGAGATTGCGCCAATCACATTCCAGCCGGGGTGACCGTGCGAGACTCTGTCTCAAAAAAAAAAAAAAAAGATACCTGAATATAAGATCAATATATAAAAACTGTTTCTGTACAAGAACAACAGTTATAAAACATAACTTAAAAAAATATATCATCTAAAGTTAAAAAAAAGATTAGGAAGCTAGAGATAAAAATAAAATGTGCAAAATTATTACTAAGAACACTGTGAAACTCTCTTGTCTGATCTATAGATTCAATTGAATTCCAATCAAAATTCTAACATCTTGGGGAAATCTTAATAAGCTGATTCTAAAATTGTTATGTAAGAGCAAAAAATAGCTCCCCAAATAGCCAAGGCACTCCTAGAGAAGGTGATAGAGGAATTTGCCCTACTAAATAGTAACACTATGAAGCTATTGTAGTATGACGTTGTGAAGCGATTTATTAAATGGATTAGGCCTCACACAGTTGCAGGAACTGGTGAGGAAGCACATGGAAGGTGGTTGCCTCTGCATTTGGAGATGGAGCTGAAGTCACAGTAGACCAGCAAGATCAGGAGTCAGGAAGCAAAGCTGGATGTGAAAGGGGAGAACAAACTAGAATCTGCGAGGACAAGTTGGAAGCCATGAGAACAAATGGGAACTCAGGACAAACTGGAGCCTACCCTGTTTTCTACCTCAACCACACAGGTGAACCATGGAAGCAGCCTGTGCCTTTACTGGAGATCAGCATGTTTCTGGCTCAGGACTCAGAGAGGACGAAGGCGATGTGACAGCAGCCGGAGGAGCAGCCCATGCGCCTAGCACCCCACGCCAACCTTCACAGCCTACTGGCTGCCACTCCTCTGCTACTTTCCAACTCTTCTCTGGAGCCCATTGCCAAGGCAGGAGATGGGAATTTTGGGAAATGTAGTTCAAGCTTAACTAAGTTATCATACTTTAAAATCACAATGAGGAACAGCAAAGGGCCCCATGTGGCCAGACTGCAGTGAGTATGGGGGAAAGTATATAGCAGTGGAGGAGGACTGCAGAAGTGTATTTTGAAAATATGCTGCCTGAGCATTCACTTATTTGATTCCCTCTACATTTGTCTGGAAACAACCTACCATGTATGGTGTCTTAGCTTCCTAGGCTGGGGAAATGCCTTCAATGTACAAGGAAGCAGGGGTGGTAGGCTAACAGATAGCACTAGTCATTAAAGCTGGTTAAAACTTCCATTTTTCATTTTGACATGAAAATCTTCATGATGTGGTTTCTACTCTTCTTTCCCTGACAAGCAGGCAGTCTTAATTTTGGCACAAAGGGAGTTCTGAGATCAGGAAGTAGACAGGGTGGAACAGAGGGCTAAGGAAGTTCCTTTGCAACTTTTTTATAATGTTACTGTTTGTTTTTATAATTACATGAAAAGGCCCAAGACATTGTTATTCCTTGCAAGATACCCATATGACACTGGCCTAAATGGCCACCTTGGTTTCTAGGCAACATCAAAAAGATATGGTGGAGCCTGCCTACTCATTACCAGGAAATAGCCATTCTTTCATTTTATATCCAATTGACAGAACTCCATTTGCCCACCCAGCTAAAACACTACATTTCCCAGCCTCCCTTGCAGCTTTGTGTAGCTTTGTGGCTAAGTTCTAGCCAATGGGATTAAAGCAATGTTGTGTGGGACTTCAAGAGTCTCCTTAAGATCCAATCTTAAATAAAGCACCTACAACAAAAATCACACTAAGTAGGAAAACATTGGAAGTTTTTCTTTGAAAATCAGGACCAAAGTAAAGATGCCTGCTATCGTTATTTCAAGTCAGCATTTTAGAGAGTTCTTGTGCAGCACAATAAGGAAAATAAACACATAAGAACTGAAATGAAGGAAATAAAACTATCATTTTTTTGTGGATGATATGATTGTCTACATTAGTGTTGACAAAAAGAGTTAAACTCTGTAAAATATTTTGAGAGATTTATTCTGAGCCAAATATGAGTGACCATGGACTGTGAAACGACCCTCAGAAGGTCCTGAGAACATGTGCCCAAGGTGTTGGGGTACAGCTTAGTTTTATATATTTTAGGGAGGCATGAGACATCAATCAAATACATTTAAGAAATACATTAGTTTGGTTCAGAAAGGCGGGACAACTCAAAGCAGGGAGCTTCCAGGCTATAGGTAAATTTAAACATTTACTGGTTGACAGTTGGTGGAGGTTATCGGAAGATGTGGGACCAATAGAAAGGAAGTGTTTAGGCTAATCTAAAGCCTAAACATTTGTGGAGACAAATGTGGAGACCAAGCTTTTTTGTGCAGAGGAAGCTCTCAGTACCAGATTTCAGAGACAACAGATTGTAAAATGTTTCTTACAGGACCTAAAAGAGTGTCTGGCTCTTAGTTGATTATCTCCCGGATCTGGAAAGGAAGGAAGGAAAAAAATGAGTGGGAAGGGATTCTCGATACAATGTGGATTTTTCCCACAAGGGATGGCTTTGCAGGGTCATTTCAAGATATGGCAGAGAAACATGTTTTGGGGTAAAATATTTTTATTTTCTTCCTTGTTATGCCAGAGTCAAACTGGAAAGTAAGCCACGATATACATGCTATACATCAGAAATAAAACCCATCTGATGAGAATTTATGTTTTGTAGGACATGACTTCACAGACCTCTTAGATAGGAATTGGGGCAAGATTTAAAAATCAGAGCTTAGTTCTCAATAGAAATCCCTAAAGAATCTAAAAATAACTTCTTAGACATACTAGAAGATTTCAATAACATCAACATAAAAATTCAATTTAATTTCTATATAGTAGACACAATCTAAAAACAATTTATTTTAAAAAATAAATATTAATGTTATTGACGTACAATACCACTAAACTAAGTTCTAGGGGAAAAAACCTAGCAAAGATGTGTAAAATCTATACATAAAAATTATAAATTTTAGCAAAAAGCATTAAAGGACATCTAAATGGACAAAGATCCCATTTTTATGAATCATAAGTTTTTATGATAAACACATGAATTTTCTCCAAGTTGATCTACAGATGTAATGAATTACAGTCAAAATCCCCAAAAGATTTTTTATAGAACATGAGAAGTTGATCCTAATATATACTGAGGAACAGATGTCAAAGATAGCCACAATATTTCTGAAGAAAAAGAGGGGAGAATTATTCTAGCAGATATAGTGATTTTTAAATAAAGTTATAGTAATTAAGAGAGTGTGGTCTTGGTGCAGAAATAAATGAGCTGACTGGTAGACAGAAATAGAGGGCCAGGAATCAGACTCATGCATATTTGAATTTTTAAGATGGGCTGGAAGTACAGAACTGGAGAAAGGCAAGATTGAATAACAAGTGGAGCTGAAAAACTGGTTATCCATGTGGAAAAATGAAATCAGATCTTACTTCACACCATACACAAAAATTAAACCTAGAAGGATTAAGAGCTTACCTGTTAAAAGCACACTTTCACTTTTAGAGAAAAATAAGCTAATATTGTTCTGATCTTAGAATAGGGAGGGATTTCCTAAATAACACTCAAAAATATGATAACCACTAGAGATAATATTCACAAATTCAGATACATTGGAATTAGTCATCGAAACATGTCATAAAAATATTTTAAAGAAAATAGAAGAAAAATTCCAACTGAAGTTACTATAGTACAAAGGATTAGCATGCAGAATAGATCAGGGTTCCTCAAACAAACAAAAAGGGGAAAAAAGCTGACAAAACTGCAGAAGATTCAAACACATTTCACAGAAGAGGAAATACAGCTAAAAAACATGAAGCACCTTTGAACCTCATTATCAGGGAAATGTAAGTCAAAGCCACAGAGATACCACTTTACACCTATTGATAAAAATTGTGTGTGACAATACTGAGTTTGAAGGGAACGTGAATCAATGTGATCACATTGCTGGTAGAAATGTAAATTAATATAACCACTTTGGAAAATTATTTGTCATAACCTTGTAAGGTTGTTCATGCCTGAGACCCAGTAACTCCTCATCTAGGTATATACCCAAGAGAAACATTAGCACCCATCTAATATGAAATAGAAAAATGTTCTAAGCAAGAAGTTTCCCTTACAAAAAGAAATAGAAACAACTCAGATGTCTATTGGAGGAAAAAATATAAATTTTAGTAGAGTTGCACAAGGGACTATAATACAGAGGTGAAAATTAATGAAGTACAGCTTTACCAACCACATGAATGTTCCAGAAACACTGTTGAGTGAAAAGAACAGGCTAGAGAAGACTACTGTAGCCTGAGAAGACCCAATTACATATGTTTTAGCTGTTCAAGCATATTTGGTAAAATTCCTCTTTAAAAAGCAAAGGAATGACAAACACCAGATTTAGAAGAGTAACCTATGTGAGAGAGGCAGAGAGCAGAGATAGACTGGGGGCCCTTCCCTTTCCCTTAGGAAAAGATAAAATGGTGGTGATATTCTAGTTCTTGGTTGGGCCTTGGTTTCACCAGGTGTTCATTATGAAATAAAAGTGATGTAAAGTAAAATAAGGCCATGCACAGGCTGATGATGATAGTGTGCCATGAATCAAGAATTTTTATTAATTGCATTCTGTGCATTTGAATTCCATTTTGTAAAAAACAAAACTGTAAGAATTGTAAAGAAATGTTCTTCAATCTCACTATCAAAATGCATCAAGCAGATCCTCTTAAAAGTCTCATTTAATGACCTGGAGCACGCTTTTATGCTTTCCAGTGAAGTGTGAAGTGTTGCCTTTCTTGTCAACAAACTGTCAGTCAACACTGTACCACTTCCAGCAGTTCTGAGGTCAGGGGAAAGATTTGAAAACCTTGGCTGGGAACTTTAACATAGAAACAAAAAAGGTGTCAGCTAAGGTTTCTTAGGAACAGTTGTTCATTTGTTTATTTTAAAAATCTGGTCCCAAAAAAGTCTCATTTAAATTCTAGGGGAAAAAAACAAATAAGAGTATTGCAAAGTAAATGTTTTTTCTATGTGCCAGGTCACATTTGTGTTGTAATGTGTTTTACACTTTTCTTGGGTGTAATTTCTTATTAAAATATTCTTTATAACTTTATACAGCCCAAAGTTTCCGCGTAGCAATATAGAAAAGCATTTTGATTTAGAAATAGCGGGGAAAAAAAGTAGTTTGGGAAGCTAGAATGTATGTGTACTTAGAGTACCATCCCAGGCCAGGCCTGGTGGCTCATGCCTGTAATCCCAGCATTTAAGAAGCCCAAGGAGCAAGTGTTACTTGAGCCCAGGAGTTCAAGACCAGCCTGGGCAACAAAGTGAGACACGGTCTTTATAAAAAATAAAATAAAATAAAAAAATTAGCCAGGTATAGTGGCATGCACCTGTAGTCCCAGCTACTCAGGAGACAGGCAGGAGGATCGCTTGAGTCCAGGAATTTGAGGCTGTAGGTCCTGCGATTGTGCCACTGCGCCTTAGCCTGGGTGACAGAGTGACAGCCTGTCTCAAATAAGTAAATCAGTGTCCACTTAGATGCCAGACAAGCAAATGCACAATCTCCACTGTGTCATGAGCAGGGCTTCAGAGATGGACACTACGGTACTGTGGAAAGTGACTGGATTTAAGTATCAAAAGAAAACCTATTTGCTAAGTCTTTGCTGTGCTTCCAACCAGCTGTGTATTCCTGAACTTCAGTTTCCCTATCTGATTAACTCGGGGACTAAAATATGCCTTCCCCATCTCAGATGTTAGTATATTGACAAAATAGATGTGAGCATGATACTGGCCAGGCACATTCTGCCCGTTACACAGTAAACCAATCACTGAGATGAGTTTGGCAGTGGAGAAGATTTTATTCATGAGGCAGCGAAATAAGGAGCTGGAGAATGCCTCTCAGGTCTGCCTCCCTGGAGAAGAGGCTTTAGGGATATTTATGGGATAGAGAAGCAAGGTGGTCTGAGGTACGGGGAAAGGTGACTGAAGCAAAGGAAAACGAGGCAATGGGTGATCCGCACAAGTGCAGTCAAGCTTCATGGCTTTTCACAGGATGCACGTTAACAAAATGACATCATTAGTGTGATCTGAGAGTGGAGTTTTTGGCCCTCCAACATCAAAAGGTCACCCATTGTGAAACGGGAGAGGTCCCTGAACCTCCTTGGAAGAGATGCAACAAGAGCATGGCTCGTCTGTTGGCCACCATGTGTGCTCAAACCCCTTACGAAAGGGGGAGCATACAGACAGGCAAGTGCAGGAATCCGGGTGAGCGTTTTTGGGCTCCAGCCCCACCGGTAGCCTTTAGGGGTGGGAGCCTGTGACTCCTGAAGCCCCAGTGGTTGTACTACAGTGCTCTTTTAGCTCTGCCATCTGCGGACAGCTTAAGTGTTAACCAGCTCAGTGCCTTCTTCGTATCTGGGTTTTTGTTCAGTGTCCAGGAAGAATCAGGTCACACACAGATTTAAAGGATGGTGAATGCAGGGTTTTGTTTTGTTTTGAGACAGTTTCACTCTTGTCACCCAGGCTGGAGTGCAATGGCATGATCTCAGCTCACTGCAACTTCTGCCTCCTGGGTTCAAGTGAGTCTCCTGCCTCAGCCTCCTGAGTAGCTGGAATTACAGGTGCCCATCACCAGGCCTGGCTAATTTTTGTATTTTTAGTAGAGATAGGGTTTCACCATATTGGCCAGGCTGGTCTCAAACTCCTGACCTCAGATGATCCACCTGCCTTGGCCTCCCAAAATGCTGGGATTATAGGTGTAAGCCGAATGCGGGGTGGGTGGGGGGAGGTTATTAAGTAATGGAGGTGGCTTTCAGCAAGATGAATGGGGAACTGGAAAGGGGATGGAATGGGAAGATGATTTTTCCCTGGAGTTTAGCCGTCCAATGGCCATTCTCTCCTCCCTGACTGCCCCAGCTGAATTCCTGATGTTCACATGCTCCTTCTCTTCTCTCCTTCTCTGCCACGCTGTTCTGCCGCACTTCTGCTCTTCTGTTTGTCTGCCCAACTGCTTGTGGAGCCTGGGGCTTAGGGTTTATATGAGTACAGGATAGGGGGCGTGGCAGACCAAAAGGCAACATTTGGGTGTGAAAACAGGAATGCTTGTTCCCACTTTAGGCTGTGGGTTTCCAGGCTTAAGGGTGGGGCCTTTGCCAAGGAACTGCCCTCTTCTACTCAGCATTTTCCTGTCTCCTGTCCATATCAACTGGACATTCACACAGGTTCAATTGAAGGGTCAGTGATCTCAGCCTGTTTGAAGTGGACAAGGGCTGACTCCAACGTCCTAAAAAACGACTGTTACCATGGTAAGCAATGCCTTAGAGATGTTATCTATAAGGAAGCTACTGGCAGATATATATTATTTAGCCACATGGATTTTAAGATTAGCTAGAAGCAAGGGACTAAAAGCAAGCAAGGCAAGATAAGCTTGGTGGGCCTTATCAGTTTAGCCCTCAGTTTCCATCAACAGCGATGGTCAAGCAAGAGGCAGCAGGTGTGGTAACAGGAGACCAGTGGGCTGCAGACAGCATGCCAATGCCCACTTTATAGTGCTTGGAACACAGGTTTACTATCTATAATGACCACAGAGTTTAGAGCTATTTTATGATTGCATTCCTGACAGAAATCATCAAATCATATCTGATGTGCTTGATGTCAAGTCCCTAATCAGAAATATAAGTTCAAATTGATAACCTCTTTTTTTTTTTTTTGTGACAGAGTTTCGCTCTTGTTGCCCAGGATAGAGTGCAATGGCGTGATCTCAGCTCAGTGCAACCTCCGCCTCCTGGGTTCAAGCGATTCTCCTGCCTCAGCCTCCTGAGCTGGGATCACAGGTGCCCGCCACCACGCCTGGCTAAATTTTTGTAGTTTTAGTAGAGACAGGTTGCACCTGCCTTGGCCTCCCAAAGTGCTGGGATTACAAGCGTAAGCCACTGCACCTGACTATAACCTCGTTCTTATGATATAAAACATATATAATCCAGTTTGCAGAAACCTGTTTTAGGCTGCTCCAGTTTATGTGGTGATTTCTAGAAAAATTTTATGGTGATAACTGAAGACTGTCAGTCACTGAAATATTAATTACATAGTCAGTGAAGAGAGGGTAAAATATACTTCTGGGCTTCACTTTACACTAGAGATGTTTTTCTAAAACAGTGCCTATGAAGCAAATCTTTGTCCCCATTACTTCACATGTATCATTTCAAAGGCACTTTATTTCTGGTTGATCACCCTTTGAGGGTGGCACTCCCAAAATGCCAGCTCAAAATTTCCCTGCCCTTCAGTTTCCATGACAAGTAAGTTAACGATCTGTAAATAAAGCCCGAAGTGTCCTCAGGAATCTGCCACTTGAAGGAATCCTATTAGAATTCTTCTGAAATGCAAACATTTGTCTTGTTATGCGCCTGCCTGAAGTTGTACACTGGGCTTTCTGGAGGGCAGCAGACCCCTAAGAATAGAGCTCCGGGCTTTCCTTTAGTTCCTCTCATTGTTTTTCAGGGACAAAAATGGTTATCTTATGTTTTTTTTTTTTTTTTTTCCAGAGGAGTAGGAGGAAGATCTAAAATAGTTAGGTCTGGCAGCTTAATCTGGGTTGGCTGTCTCTGCCGACAATCTGTAAAATGTGTTTTTCAAGGATAAGAAGTTTGGTCCGAGGCCAGAGCTCATGTCTGTCATCAGCGGGAAGATAAATGATCCCTGTAACCCACTGCTATGCTCTGTTTACCCTTGTGCTTAAACATGAATACCTTGCCTTCCATAGGCCCAGAGCTGCTCCAGGTGGATCCTTTGCTCCTGTCAAACGGAACCTTCGCTGGTGAGCACAGCGGGAACAGCCTTTTGTGAGGTGAAACTCCAAACCAGCCTCCATTCTTGGGATTGGTATGTAGTTGTTTTCATGTTGCCTAAGAGACTCAGGAAGGGAACTTGAGGTATTTGTTTTTTCATGCCTGCAAAGGCCATTTCCTAAGAGGTGAGAAGCAGATGTACATGCCTGCAAGGTACCTGTGAATGCGGCCGCGGAGAGTCTCAGGGGCAAGAGCTCTTCAGGGGAATCTGGTATGTATTCATTATGCAAAACTTCATTCTAGCTAGAACTGGGCTTGGGCTATGCTTAAAGATTAAAGGGATGTCTGCGAAACCGTGTTTCCTGTTTCCTGTAGAACGTGACCACACTAGTGCTGAAAACGTCAAAGCTCATAGTAGAGGGTTAAGGCGTGAGAAAGGTGCGGCATCGGCAAAAGGCAATAGTGTGACCACTTCCTTCTCCACGCTCTTCTCCCATCCCTTGCCTCCCGGGAAAGCTGGTTTTCTCAGGAGTCACCCCTTCGGCCGCACCAGCAAACGCCTTGGGGAAGCCAGGCACAGGCTGGGGCACAAGTGTCTAGGAGGACAGGACTGCGTCGCTGCGAGGTGGAGCGAGAAGGATGACAGGAGCCACAGAATCAAAATAGCACAATCGACTCACTTCTACTCAAAGATTCAGAAGGGAAAGGTTCAGTTCTTTAGCTTGTTAAGTTCAAGTCAAACATTACTTTTTATTTTGTTTACTTGTTTTTTGAGACAGGGTCTTCTCTGTCGCCCAGGCTGGAGTGCAGTGGCACAGTCATGCTTCACTGCAGCCTCCAACTCCTGGGCTCCAGGATGCTCTTGCCTTAGCCTCCCAAGTAGCTGGGACCACAGGCATGCACCACGATAGCTGACTACTTTTCTTAAGAGACAGGGTCTCACTATGTTGCCCAGGGCTGGTCTCAAACTCTTGGGCCCAAGCAATCCTCCCAGCTTGGCCTCCCAAAGTGCTAAGATTACAGGTGTGAGCCACCACGCCTGGCCGAACATTACTTTTTATAAGACATATTTTTTTCTGAAATAAGGTCCGGTGAAGCCCACGTTGTTTGCGTTTAAGAAGCCATGACCCAAAAGAGCACTACCCACTCCCGCCCAGGCTTGTTGCATTCACCCATTTAATTGCTTATTCAACGCGCACACATGGGGCTCCAGCCAAGTGCCAGATGAGAAAGACTCAGGCCCATCTCAGGAGCTCGCAGTGTAGCAAGGAGAAAACAGGTTAATGCGTGGTTTCCAGGGAGCAGCTAAGGCTCGGATAAGGGGCAGCAGAAGTGGTCACGGGAGCCCAGAGAAAAGACCCCAACTCAGCCTAGGCGCAGCTAGAGAAAACAGCGAGCACTGGACTGAGGAAGGAGAGATTCACCTACCAAGCAGGTACACTGCCCTGGTTAGGGGTTGCCTGCCCTGGCCTCCGTTTCTTCACCCGCCAGATAAGCAATCAGAGGAGTGACTCTAAGCCCTTGCCGTACTGATAAGTCTGTGGGTCCCTTCGCCTACATGTCTGCAGAGCTCAGTAGTTCTCAAAAGACAGAGCCCAACCTCAGGGCAGTGCAGTGGTATATGCTGGGGCTGGGATGTGTCAGGATCATCCTGACTCCAGGATGCAAAGGTGGCCATTGCTGGCCCCAGGGTTTCATAAATTGCTTTGCAAGTGAAGAGTCTCGTGTGGGCAACATTTGTTCTGAAATCCTGTCAACTGGGTGTGATGTGCAGGCCAGGTGGAATTCAGGGCACGTACTCACAGAGGAACCACCAGGGATGCTGGCTGTGGCAAAGGTGCTGCAGATTTGTCCCTGGGTTGATTTGTTCCCAGATGGAGAGCACCACAGCCAGCCACACCCTAGAGCACATTCCCCCTGCTCCCTCTGCACCCCAGCAGCCCAGCGGCCCTCTCTGTCCATTCATTGCTTAGGCAGTACCTGAAAGAAATCTTGCCTCATCTGGTCAGCTACCCTAAGCTTATCTGTAGGGAATTTCACATCCTCTTCCCCCACCAAAAAACACACGTTATTTTGTGTAAATGTGAAACTTCAGGGACTCTTGCCTCATAAATGCATGTGTTTTTCTCTTGTATGCAGTGCTATTTTCAAGATCAATATTTAAGTCTTTCTGATGAATTCCTGCCCATCTGTCAAGATTGAGCCTGCATGGCCTCCTCCTACCCATCCTGTGGGCTTCCGTAGCCCTTGTGCCATCTCCACCAGAGCTTGAAAGCACAGCCTTGCAATTTATCTGCTGACACGTCCGTCTCTCCAGCTGGCCCTGAGCAGAGTCTCAGGGGTGGGAACTGTACAGTGCCTGGCTTCCATCACCTAATACTAAGGCCTCTGCTGACACCAAAGCTCTGTAAATGTTGCAGTCAATTCCAAGTGTCTTTTTCTCAACTATTCTCATCTTAATTTTTGTGGTCTCAGTGCCTTCCACAACGGTTTACTCTCTTACTCCGATTTCATCTATCTCACTGAATGGGGTGTTGGGTCACTTGGGGTCAGAAAACCCTTCCAAAAATGCTGACACTCTGGCTATTACTATTGCTGGAAGTGAAGAACGTGTCCTTGTTTTCTGACCCAGGAGCCTCACGTCTTCTACCAACATCTGTGAAATTGTGGCATGCATGCTTATTAGCCTGCAAATGAGGTAAGATCTCAGCTCTTGATGGTATGGAGCACTTCAGGGAGAGGAAGTGTGCACGCACAGGCCCAGAGGCCTGGGGGAGCCCAGCCTGCTCTTGGAACTGGCAGGAGAGCAGATGACTGCGGCACACCCTTGCTGTGTGGGGCAGCAAGCAGCCTCTTCCTTCAGACTTCTGCCCAAATGCGACCTCATTAGAATGGCCTTCCCTAACCATCCCAGCTAACACAGAATCTCACATCACTCCCTGTCTCCTATCTTGCTTTTCTGTCTTTCACACACATACCACATCATCTCATGTATTTGTTGTCTGTATTTCCCTACAAAATGGCAAATCCCATCAGAGAAGGAACTTTGTTTCATTCACTGCTGTAATTAATTCTCCCACTTAGGACCATGCCCCACCCTGGTTTGTATCATGGGTTAGAGCCTGTAAGCCATGCCAGGAGCTTGGGTGAATCCTGGGAGGTAAGAAGAGCCTTTCAAGTATTTTATGATTTGCATTTTAGGGCAATGATCTCTTCACCAGCTGGGAAGTGCATTGAAGGAGGGCAAGACCACAGGAGTCTGGGAGAGCAGGTGGGAGGCGGGTGATCATCTAGGAGGAGGGTGTTGGAGTGGATTTAAGACACTGGGCTGGAGAGGGGTGGAGGAGTGTTGGAGCTATCCAGGATGAATGGACAGGGCTTGGCGATTGTTCGGATGTGGAATGCAGGTGAGCAGGGGTCACAGATGGTGATTTGGGTGACTGGCAAATGGTTCAGGGCATTCAGCAGAAATGGGGGGTATACTTGGAGGTAAGATGTTCAACTGGGGCAAAAGTTTGACTTACTGTTATCTGCTGATCTGTGAGAAGGGCTGTTATCCTGTGATCATTACTTGACATGATCCGATGGCAAGAAGTCTGTTGCTGGTGCCAGGGTCAGAATATGGGAGTGTCTCAGTCCTGAGTTCACAGACCCTAAAGGAGAAGCAGGTTACAGGGATTTCTGGTAGTTGTTTCTGAAGCCAGTTCCAGGTTAAACAGCCCTCATTTCACCTGATGTTTTTACACCTCTCCAATTTCTGTTTTTCAATATTTTTACATTTTCAATTTATATGCCACAAAATGCACAATTCTTGGGCACACATCACTGTGAAAATTTATCTTTGTATATACCCATGGAACCACCCAAATCAAGATTCAGAACCTTTCCATATTTCCAGAAAGCTGTCTGCCTCTTCCAAGTCCAAGGTAATCATGCTCACCCAAAGGTAACCTCTGTCTGACTTTCATTGTCTAGGATCAACATTGCTGATTCTTGAACTTCATGTAAATAGAATTGCACAATATGTACTTTTTATATGTGTCTTGTTCTTTCAACCTCATGACTATGAGGTTCACCTTTCAGAAATTTGCTGTTTTTATCATAGCTGTGTAATGTTCCATTGTATAAATATGCCATAATTTGTTTACCATTCTCCTGTTGATGGGCATCTGGGTTGTTTAGAAGAAAGCTGCAATAAACTTTCTTGTCCAAGTCCTTTTTGCATTTACTCTCTTTTAGCAATTCCAGGAAGGCCTGTGTTTTGTGTGTGTGGATGTGTATTATTAAAGGAAAACCTTCTCGACAAGGCCTCTGCCTGGGGTACCTTTGAGAATCAGCAAATCCAAGGAACAGTGGACAGAAGCTTTAAATCACCAGTGACCAAGGGTAATGTCACATGCCCTCAATTATTTCTGTTTTATTAGAGATCAAGAGAATTTGGGGGAAACCTATAAGTGATTTTGAGCAGTTATTCTCATGTGCGTATAAAGACTTTCACCCCTTGCAAAGGAGCAGGGCTGGGGAAAGAGACAGAACCAGGATGTAGGTTGGGCCCCATGTACCTGGAGAATGGTATTGAGCTCCCCACAGCATGTGGCCACCAGTTAAGGGAATGGTTTTTCTACATCACAAATGGAAAATATTCTCATTTCTCTGTCATCACAGTCATACTGTAAACCATCCTTCACTAGGGTTTGAATGAAAGAGGTAACCTAAATTCTGCTAAAGAACTTCTCACATCCTTGATTGCTGATGACTATGATATCCTCATCGAGGCCATTTCCCTTCTAACTTTTTTCCCAAATATTTCTGATCTTCCCTAGGCAACTCTACTAGTAAATATTCAGAGATTCCTAATCCTAGACTCTTCGGGCATCCCAGGTTTTAGAAGAGAAAGAGAATTCTCATTGGTTAAGAACTTGCTATGTGACAGGTACTATGTGATGTAGTGTACATCCATTTCCTTATTTAATCTTTACAGCACGGTGAGATAGGTTTCATTATTACCCTTTGATAGATGAGGAAACAAGTGCACAGAGGCTAATTAATTTGCCCCAAATCACAGAGCAGAGCCAGGATTTAATCTGAGATATATTTGGCTGTCTTGCCTACATAGCACATGGCTCCTAACTATGTCTAGATGGGTATGGTGGCTCACACCTGTAATCCTAAAACTTTGGGAGGCTAAGGCAGGAGGATTGCTAGAGGCCAGAAGTTCAAGACTTGCCTGGGCAACATAGCAAGACTCCCATTTCTACAAAATAATAATAATAATAATAAATTTAAAATAAAATAAGTGTCTCTGACCAGACCGCCTAGCCTGGCCTGGCTCACACTGTCTTTATGGTACAAAACATTCATATGGTCTAAAAAAAAAGTATTGTCTCTCAAATGACTGTGAGATTCCACTGTCCTTTTATAACTTCATGATATGGAAAATAGTCACAGTTGGCTGGATGTGGTGGCTCACGTCTGTAATCCCAACACTTTGGGAGGCTGAGGCAGGCAGATCATCAGGGCAGGAGCATGTGACCAGCCTGACCAACACGGCGAAACCCCATCTCTACTAAAAAATATAAAAATAAAAATTAGCCAGGCATGGTGGCAGGCGCTTGTAATCCCAGCTTCTCAGGAGGCTGAGGCAGGAGAATTGCTTGAGCCTGAGAGGTAGAGGTTGCAGTGACTGAGATCGTGCCTTTGCACTCCACCCTGGGTGAAAGTGTGAGACTCTGCCTCAAAAAAAAAAAAAAAAAGAAACAAAAAGCAAATAGTCACGATCTTGAGGCTAAAGTAATGTAACCCAGAATCACATGGGTCCGCTGTGAAAAAGTTGAAGGTGACCCAGGGTGCAGTGGTGACTTCTAGAAACCTAGAAACCGAAGGTGAGCTACATAAAGGCATGGAAGGTGCTGAGTGCAGTCCCAGCTTGGGGTGGCACTTCCCACCCGCGCCGAGGGCTGTGATCAGCCACCTCCTCCGGCCCTTCACTGGCAGCTGCACACCACGCCTGCCCCTGCTCCGTGTCCCCTGGTAGCAGAGCCAGCATAATTTCATGCTTCCTGACTTCTGAGGATAGTGAATCAATCTCCCCTCCAGTTTGCCTAGAAGAGGAGCTTATTTAGATAAACGCCTCCACAGAAACAGTTGTAGAAATCACTTAAGGAAACAAGAGGCTGCCAAAGGAATGCTCTGTGCGCCATGTGGAACAATTTGCCGTCAGCATGGGCGCTCCTAGGTGGGGAGCAGCACACCCGCTGCCTGTCCTTCCCGAAAGGAGCCCCACTCATCCCGGACACTGAACTGCAAATAAAAACAGCAAACACTAGAGTCCTAGAGTCAGAAGGAGGGGCTGGGGACAGAGGTGAATGAAGACTTTCCTCCCTGGCTTCAGATCAGCCCTTAGACAGTTCTCAGAACTCCTAAAGTCATAAGTGGTCTCTAAGTTACTGTCACACCATACCCATTTTAAGGGGGTTCAGGGCACCTGGCTGATGGGACCTTCTCCAGGGACACCCCTCCAGGCACCCCCCACCATCCCCTGGAGGTGTTGGCCTGACAAGAGACTGCTCTGCTTTATGGGACAAAGGGCACTAGGGGGTTGAGACTGCAGAAAGGGAACCCAGGGAGGAACGCCAGCCTCGGGAGAGTGGAATCCAGCTGTCATAGAAAACTGGGAAGTGGCCTCCGTGAAGTCTCACCTCCAGTTTAGCCAAACAGTGAGTCCCAGAGCATGCTGCTGGCTCCTGGCAGGCCTGAGCAGTTTCTATTACAAAAAGAAAAGGAGGGGAAAGGCTATGAATGCTGGCCTGGTTCCCAGAACAGAGGCTGCGGGGAAAATGAAACAGCTGTTCACCGGGCCCAGTGGGCTTGGCAAGGGCAGGACAGTGCAGAACCAGAGGAAAACGTGAAGCCCCCAGGCTCTGCTCCCTGGGGCCAGAATCGCCCATGCCCCACCCCTTCAAGTCTCAGCTCAGATGTGGTGGGAGTAGAAAGAGCCCTGGATTGGGAGTTTAAGTTCTGGCTGAGCTCCTAACCAGCTTCCTCACGTGTCCAGGAATCATGGACTCACAGTTCCCAGAGCCCAGGGGGACCCCTCACCCACTAGGATGACTCACACAGTCCCGCCAGCCCTGGCTGACAGTGGTCCCTCCCATCCTGAGCTGCTGCCAGGTCATCACATCCTCATGGCTCCCTCCAGACACCCTGCTGGACAGAGCACGATAAAAGAGTGGAGAACCCCAGCCGCAGGGCTCCTCTGTTCTCATCCCACTTCAGGTCTGCCCCAACCCTGTAAGGTCGGGCCCCTGCTTCTGTGCCTTTCATATCCCCAACAATTCTGGGGACGAGGGGGACTCAGGAAGTATTTATGGCCTGGTTAATAATGAGCCCTGGCTGGGCGCAGTGGCTCCCACCTGTAATCCCAGCACTATGGGAGTCCGAGGCAAGCGGATCACGAGGTCAAGAGATGGAGACCATCCTGGCCAACATGGTGAAACCCCGTCTCTACTAAAAATACAAAAATTAGCTGGGCGTGGTGGTGGGTACCTGTAATCCCAGCTACTTGGGAGGCTGAGGTTGGAGAAGGTGGAGGTTGCAGCAAGCCAAGATTGTGCCACTGCACTCCAGCCTGGCGACAGAGACTGTCTCAAAAAATAAAATAACATAAAATAGTTTTTAAAAATGAGCCCTGTCACAGCTTATGATTTGGGGCCTAATGAATCTGGGTTCTGATTTGAGCCTTGCTGCCAGCCGGCTGGGAGGCTGAGACAACGGCCTTGGCCTCTCTAAGGCTCGGCTTCCTCAGCGCTAAAGTGGTGGATGCTTCACAGAGCTGATGGGAGGATAAAGGAAATAAGGGTATGCCAGCAGAGTGGTTTAGTAACAGCATTCATCTCTCCATGCATTTCTCCTTGACACAGGCTCAGAAGCCAGTGGAGCCTTTCAGGGCGGGGACCTCATTGGTTTTAGGGTCACATCTGTTGCTATGGAGGCAAATGGCACATCTGCTGGGCTCCACACCAGCCTGGGGAGAGGCCTTATGGTGCGGCTGTTTCCCAGCCGGCATGGTGAGGTGTGCAGCAGTGCCCTGTTTAAACACAGAGAGGCGGGAGCCCTCACCCTGTACCTCAGATTCCTAAGACACCTGCTCCCTGATGCTCTCCCCAGGTCTCACGTGTTGGTGGGAATGGAGGAAGTGATGGGATGAGTCACCACAAAGACCTTTCATGGGACACATTAACTTGACAGAATGATGTTTCTGAGACAGAATGGAGGATTTTTTTTTTTCTTTTTTTGCCCTCAATCACTGAAAGAGTAGATTTTAACTACACATAGCGTGCTCTGGCAATTGAGAAATTTAACCCCTGCTTGCCCTAAATCGTTTTTTTTACCTCGAGACCGAGTCTTGCTCTGTCGTCCAGGCTGGAGTGCAATGGCAGGATCTCGCCTCACTGTAACCTTCGCCTCCTGGGTTCAAGTGATTCTCCTGCCTCTACCTCCTGCCTCTACCTGTAGCTGGGACTACAGGTGTGTGACACCATGCCTGGTTCATTTTTTGTATTTTTAGTAGAGACAGGGTTTCACCGTGTTAGCCAGGATGGTCTCAACCTCCTGACTTTGTGATCTGCTCGCCTTGGCCTCCCAAAGTGCTGGGATTACAGGTGTGAACCACCACGCCTGGCCAGAAAGGAGTTCTTAGCCCTATTTTTCAGACAATGGCATTGAGTTCCAGAGAGGTTGGGCAATTGCCCAAAGTCACACAGCTTATTATTCGAAGCACAGTAACTCATGACCCCAGAGTTGACTTCCTGTCTTCTCACAACAAGCCAGGGAGGAACAAACACCACTGTTTGGCCTCGTATACTGAGTTTTGGTGAGACATTCTGCACACACCCACACACACACCCCCACATGTGCACACACACACCTGCATACATGCTCTGTTTCTTTCCTGGGTTCAGTTTCCTGTCCCTCTGTGAAGGAAAGAAACCTGGAGACCTGGAGATCAACTCCCCCAACCCCATGCTGTAGACCCTACTTGGGTGGTGAGTGGTGAAAGAAGTCAACATGTTTAATCCACAGATACACTTCTTTGACATAATTTGAGACGGCTGATCAGAAGAAATGCAAACAGAAGGAGACTGCCATGCTGTCTTTCTGCAAAGAATCTGTATTGATGCAGCCAAGTTTTCTCAGAGGTCTTCCTTTGTCCAGTCCAGGAAAAATTAACTGAAAATGGGACACTTTTCAGGTCTGAAAGTAAAATTTCCCATCAATTCTCTTAGGGCTGCTCCCTGTGAGGTTTTGTCTACATAGCAAGACCATCTTGGCTCCTCAGGCCTCCTCATCTCCTTCCATAACCTGTTTTGCCCCCTCCAAGCCCCCATTCTTTCTGTAACCTCAGGATGGTATATCTACCTCTGAACCCCAGGGGGATAGAGGTAATCACTCTATGGTTCTCCCCCATGTGCACATTAACAAATTTGTATGCTGTTTCTCTTATTAATCTGCATTTTGTGAGATGATTTTCTAATGAACCTACAGAGGGCAAAGGAGTTTTTCCCTTGGCCCCTATGGTGGCTTCTCTGGACTGTGAGATCACCTTTAGTCTTGCCCAGGCAGATTCTGAGGCAGGAGAATAGGGTCTGGAGTCAGGAAACCTAAGACCAATTCACATTGACTAACTAGAACTAAATCAATAGAAAATCCCAACTTTCCACACTAAAGGATCAGAGGCTACTCCCTATGTAAATCCCACCCCGCAACAATCCCTGTCTGCCTGGCAGATGGAAAATGGAAAGTACCTCTGATTAGTTGCTTTCTGCAATCAATTGGACATTTGCATGAGAGAGTAACTTCCCTTCAGCCTCTGATGGGTTGCTTTCTGCAACCAGTCAGATCGATTGCAGGCCACTACTTCATTTGCATGAGGTGTACACCAAGTGGCCAATGGGAAACCTCTAGAGGGTATTTGGACCCCAGAAGATCCTGTAACCAGGGCCCTTGAGCTGCTGCTCAGGCCTGCTCCCACCCTGTGGAGTGTACTTTCATTTTCAATAAATCTCTGCTTTAGTCGCTTCATTCTTTCCTTTCTTTGCTGTGCATTTTGTCAATTCTTTGTTCAAAATGCCAAGAACCTGGACAACTTGCAGTCAATACCCTCTACCAGTAATAGTTCCAGCTGTCTCCACACACCCAGAGGCTCGCCCTAAGCCCTGCTTTGTTGAGGCCCTGGGCAGTGGGGCCACAGGAGGCACCTCTGACCCAGAGCTCTGTCTCAGGCTGGGACAGGCCAGGGCCTGAGCCTGGGCAGGGCAGTACTGCACCCCTGTGAATCACGCACCCAGCAGGGGCTGTAACAGGGCTGCACGGCCACCCCCAGCCAGCTGCTGGCAGGACTAGGTTAGATGGTGGCATGCAGGGCAGGTAGGGGCTTCTGCACGGAAAAGGAACAGTGGCACGTCAGTCCCACCAGAAAACCCCGATCATCACCCATATGTTCAGCAGCCACACCGTGCACTGCCTCCCTTGTGGAGGATACAGTACAGAGGCTGCCGAGTGAGCGTGGAGGCAGCCCGGGCAGAAGCTGGGAGGCATAGTGCACAGTGACAAAGAATAAAGACACTGGAGTCCCACGGCTTCAGATTCAAATCCAGAGTCCCTTTCTTAGCAGATGGATGATATTGGGAAATCACTGAGCCTCCCTGTGTGCCTGTGTCCTCATCTGTAAACTGGGATAAGAATAGTGCCTCCCACGGGGGTTATGAAGTGATTTAAATGCAATGCCTAGCCTGTAGTGATTGCCTCATCCATGGTTGTTACTATAAGAGGTCAGTGAAATGCCCTATTTTTGCAGCTGTGGTACCATGGAAATAGAAGTTATTCTCGGAACTGCTTATCGCTCTTAATATGTCATAGGTTCCACATTTTGTTTATTTCTTATCTCCCCATTTGGAACATAATCTCCATGAGGCCAAGGATATAAGACTATTTTGTTCATTGGTTTGTCATCAAGTGTCTACAAGACTCTGTGCATAATGGAAGCTTGATTTGTTGAGTGAAAGAAAAACAGGAAAAATAAGAGAGAGAAAGAGGAATTGAGAAAGAAAGAAGTAAAATCTCCTTGATATACAGATGACAAGAACTGTACTGGGGAGCCATCGCAGGCCAGAGACCTGCCCTGCCTGCTGTTTTTATGAAGGCCATGAGAAATAACAGTGACCCCTGGAAGCTGGACTGGCTTAGGAGACACACAGGGTGGGGTACCAGGGAGGGAGGGGAGCCTCAAACCAGACTTAGGAGAGCAGAGCAGCAAGGAGAATAGACCATGACCCAAGGGCTTGCTCAGTCCCACCTGACTTAAGATTTCACCAGTTCCTAAGAGCAACCAGTTAGGAAGCAGCACACAAACCCTGCTGATTAGCATGTGTTATTTATTGCAGGGGTCCCTAACCTCAGAGCCTGTTAGGGCCACACAGCAGGAGGTGAGTGATGGGTGAGTGGGCGTTACTGCCTGAGCTCCACCTACTGTCAGCTCAGCGGCAGCATTAGGTTCTCACAGGAGCACAAACCCTACTGTGAACTGTGCAGGCGAGGGATCTAGGTTGTCTGCTCCTTATGAGAATCTAATGCCTGATGATCTGAGGTGGAGCAGTTTCATCCCGAAACCACCCCATCCTCCTTGTTCATGGAAAAACTGTCTTCCACAAAACTGGTCCCTGGTGCCAATGGGGACTGCTGATTTATAGGACAAGGAGTGATGCAAACATTCACGGCATGCTAAGTTGTAGCTAGTTCTCATTCTGAGCATGAGTTCAGGCATTTCAGGACACACTTTCAGCTGCCTGTTGAGGTTCTTTAGGCTAATCAGGAAAGGTTTCCCAACAAGGTAAGCTCCTAAAAAAAAGTGCCAGCAAGATCCTGAGTGAGCAGGCCATGTGGGCAGCCCCTCAGGAAAGGCGCCTCTGCAGGCCTGGCTGCAGTCTGTGTGTGCTGCTTGTTACACACAATTTCCGCCTTGGACAATAGTCTGGTGGGGCTGCACATTCGGGAGAAGGGATAGTTTTGTGGCCAGCTGAGGAGCCCCTCTTCGTCTAGAAGGTGCTAGTAGTCAGCCATGTTTACCCTACCATCAATAGCCTGTTCGGAGGCCCTGCTGAAACTCAGCATTGGCTTGTGAGGTAGAGTGAACTACTTTTCTGATTGAAAATATGCTCTCTAGGCTGGGCACAGTGGCTCATGCCTGTAATCCCAGCACTTTGGGAGGCCGAGGTGGGTGGCTTACCTGAGGTCAGGAGTCCAAGACCATCCTGGCCAACATGGTGGAACCCTTTCTGTACTAAAAATACAAAAATTAGCTGGGCGTGGTTGCATGTACCTGTTATCCCAGCTACTCAGGAGGCTGAGGCAGAAGAATCTCTGGAACCTGGGAGGCAGAGGCTACAGTGAGCCGAGACTGTGCCACTGCACTCCAGCCTGGGCAAGAGAGCAAGACTCTGTCTCAAAATAATAATAATAATGCTCTCTAAAGCCCACTGGCAGATAAGACCTGGAGAGAAGGCAAGGGAAGACTCTGAGGATGCGGTGAGCAGGCGTCTCTAGAAACTGGAGGATCTGAAACACTCACGGGTGGTAAGGACAGGAAGGGAAGGGGCAGGAGCAGAGAGGACATCAGGAGAAGGACAAAGCAGAGGGCTCTGCAGAGCCTGACAGGCCAGGCTTCCCAGGGAGAGGTCCAGGGCCACTGAGAGCCATCCAAGCAGCATCTCCAGGCCCCGCAGAGAGACTGGAGGAAACAGATCTCGTTGCCTATTTTGCATTTTCCTGGATACCGACTAGGTTATACCTATTCATATTTTTTTCTCATTTTTCTTCTGAACTATTTATCTATCTCCCCCTCCTTCCACCCCACCAGGCATGCAGGACTCTTGATACACTCTTGATGCTTATCCTTTTTCACTTACGTGCTACACATATCTTTTCCCAGCATGTGGCTTATCTTCTGAGTTTCTTTAGAAGCTGTGATGAACCGAGGTTCTTAAATTTAATGTGGTTGAAATCATGAGTTTTTCTTTTTATGATTTGTGATTTTTTTTTGGTGTGTTATAGTTAAGAAATTCTTCCTGACTCCAAGATCAAAGAGACATTCACTTCCATTTTCTTCTGGTCAGATATCCCACCCACAGGGCTGCTGCTGTTGTTTGGGGATCTGTGTCCAAGGCAGGGATGGGCAGCCTCCAAACCTGCTGTGCTGTCCCCAGATGCCAGGAGGACATGTCAGGGCCTGCACAACCTTAAGGTGCCTTTCCTGTAAACCAGCCCCAGCCATCACTGGGTACAAGCTACTGCTCCTAATCTACCCCATATCCATACTTTGGCCAACACAAAAGGTGCCAGTGAGCCTGAAGCCATAAGATCCACGTGGCAGATTTGAGGGCCCAGGTGCTGCATTCGACTAGGGGTACTCAACACACTGTGATCAGCACAGATCCGTCTGCTTACCACATGCCAGGATCTGCCAGGGACCATCTCCCAGCTAATGACAAATCCTCCTGTCAGGGCCACAAAGCAGGGCTTTGTGACACTGTGTTAGCCCACATCGACCCAGGCGGGGCTCCAGGCGGAGCTGGTCAGCCCAGGCCACTGCAGACAATGCAGCCACAGTGGGGCAGGGCTTGCAATGGAAGTCAGCATGGAGGATGGTGACAAGAAGCAAACACCCTGGCAGCAGCAGCCAGGTCCCTGCACGCCTCCCCAGGGAGGGAGGGCAGGGCGGGGCAGGGTGGGGTGGGCTCTGCAGAGTAAGCTGGGCAACTTGAATCTTGCAGTGTCTGGCTAGCACCCAGGCAGGCTCCACAGATGCCCGCCCAGGCCTGATTTTCCTGTTCTCAGTCTCCCACGTCTGCCAGGAGGCCTTGATAAATATTCAATAGCTCTGGCCTCAGAGCCTATGTCTGGAGGACATTCGTAGGCAGTGAACTGTAGAGAAGCTGAGATGAGGCCTTTAAAGGAGCCCAAACCTCAGCCTCTCCATTCTGCTCAGCGTTGAGTTTTAAAGGATCCCTGGGAGCCACCCATTTGCAGGCCTGACCCGCTGAGGTCGATGCATATGTTCCCTGAGCCCAGCTCTCAGGGAAGAAAGAGGCAGGATTCAGGCTGCTAGAGCAGCCGGGATGAGAGAAGTAAAGCCAGCAAATGTGGTATTTAATGGATATTTTTAAACACCAGTAGCAAATACATTCATTTCTGGGACTTTTTTTTTTTAGAAGCTGCTGAATTAAAAATTTGCATCTTCCCTCATTCTTGATCTCCTTCTGCGGTTCCACTTGAGCAGCCCCACAGGCTGCAGTCTCACTTCTGCCTCACGCCCCCCACTACTGCCACACAGCTTCCTGCCCCTCGAGGTCTGGCTCACCTGTTGGCCATCAGACATCACTCACGACCCCTCCCTCTCACCACAGACGGTGGCTCCAACCATTTTGAGTATGAAGTTTCTCATTTCGCTCAAAATATTTGACAGACTCCCTGCACCATTCATTAAATTAGACACACATAGAGTCAAATATATATTAAACTTCAATGAAATCAATTCTATATTAGACTTCTATAAAACATCCACTGTTTTATAGATCAAAGTGACTCCGAATTCAGTAACCACATTGTGCAATTATATTTTACTTATCACAGAAGCATCTAGACACCTTTGAGATCCAAAAGGACATCCACGTGCAAAGGATGTGATTTGTTCAATCTAAAGACAGTGGAGACGGGGGAGGTATGTGGGTGGGGGGCAAATTTGTTGGCCCCTCACAAAAGCTCTAGTTTCTGGAAGGAGAGCCCCAGTGTCCACAGGCCCAGCGGTTCCAAGCATTACTGGGTCCTCTGCTGAAAGAGCAAAACACTCGCAGGGCTCCAGGTGCCTGGTAATAATGCGGAATTGGCTGGGGCTGCCTGCTGCTGAGGAAGTTTTTGTCAGGTCTGACCTTAGTGGAAGCACTGGTGATAGTCAGAGTTTCTTCACCTTTTGTGCGACATAGACCCCTTGGAGTGAAAATGTTGGAGGTTTCTCCTGAAAAGCACATTGCAATTCAGGGGCTCCCCGGGGTCCTGAAGTCCATGCATAAGCTTCATGGACCCCACGTGGAAACCTCCTGGATTCGGAGGTCTCAGAAGCTCTTCCAGTCCTAAGAGTGCGGTTTCTAATTTGCTGGAGTCCCCCGTACTTTCATTCCTTGGCAGAGCCATTTTGGAGGAGGAGAAGATGTGTCTTCTCTACCACCGCATATGCAGTCGACAGTGACCGCGGGGAGTGTCATGGTGCCACCTTGTGCTTCTGTCCTGGAACTGCACCTTCTCTGGGGTCCACACTCAGGTCCACACTGCCCACCTCCCACTCCACAGGCCTCACTCTCTACCACTCTCCCACCTCCTTACCCTGACCAAGCCACACGGACTCCTTACTTCCCTGCCTTGGGGCCTTCGTACTGACTGTTCCCTCTGCCTGAAGTCCGGGTTGAAAGCCATATACACAAGTGCAGTTTGTCCAGAACCAAGAAAAAAAGCACATGTTTATGAAGATGCCCTTCTTTTCACTTGACTTAAGATGAGAAACTATCACAGCAGTACATTAAAGAATTGTTTGAAATTGAGGCAGCTTTGAGGAGACACTGAGGAAGATGAGACGGTACAGTAGTCAGCTCTCATTAAGTTTTGCTACAGTAACAAATAGCCTCAAAAATCTCAGTGGCTAACAGCAACAAAAGTATTGCTCCCTCAAGCTGCTTCTTTTTTCTTTTTCTTTTTTCTTTTCTTTTTGGAGACAAAGTCTTGCTCTGTCGCCCAGGCTGAAGTACAGCGGCACAATCTCAGCTCATTAAAACCTCCACCGCTCAGGTTCCAGCGATTCTCCTGCCTCAGCCTCCCAAGTAGCTGGGATGACAGGCGCCTGCCACCATGCCCAACTAATTTTTGTATTTGTAGTAGAGATGGGGTTTCACCATGTTGGCCAGGCTGGTCTCCAACTCTTGGCCTTACAGGCGTGAGCCACCGCGCCTGGCCTCGGTTGCTTCTTTATGGTGGGGAAGCTGTATCTCTGCTTCACTGCAGGACAGATGGGTGAATGAATTGCTGGGCAGTCTTCTCACTTTGATCCCCTTAAAGGAGAAAGTGACGCTGAATGAAAAAGCTGGGGTCTCCTGCTTGCTCACATCAATAGCCTTTCTGAGGATCCTGGCTTTCTTGCCTTCACAGAGCAGGACTGAAGCTGGCCCTGCTCCACGGGAGTGAGCTGCAGCCAAGGGGCTGGACGGAGCCTCCCACCCGGGCTCTGGGTCTCCCAACCAACGCGCACATTGACCCAAAAGTTCCCAAGAACTCTGGGGGAATTGCACAACCCCAAAGCCTTTCTACTCCGACTGTCACCAGAGAGAGGAAGAAGACTTCTGGGTGCCATTAGAAGACTTCAGGCAAAGAGAAGGAGGAAAAGAATCCTAAGGGAAGCGGAGGCCAAGAGAAAAGAGAGGAGAGAGGAGGATGCGGCAGACGTGTGGAGTGTGGCAGCCATCAACCTGGAGCCAGCCCTGACCTCTTCCCAGCCTCTCCTCTGAGCCTCTTCTCGCCGCAAAACAGACACTGGAATGACCCACCTGGAAAACTGATGGGGGATTAGTTTCCCTCCCTTGAAAGATCTCTTTTCTCAGCCACAGGAAAACAAGTTTCAAAGTTGATTGGGAAAGGGGGGGTGGGGTTCAGATATGGAAAGAATGAGGAGGGAACAGATGGTGCCTGCTAAGGCGACCAGATTTTTTCCCCCAGTTAATCTGGGAATGACCTAATTTACATAGTATTTGCATAAATTTCCATTTCAAATTAAAACTGTCCTAACTTCAAGTATACAGGAGAAAATAAATGAGATCAAGCAATCTACTGTAATTGAACTCAAGCCGGTCCTGACTTCTGTGAAATGCAGGTCAGGCTTTGAGGCCCTGGCAGTGGAGAGGAAAGGAGCCGGCCCCATTGTCCCTTTGCAAGAGGGGGCTGGAGGAAGCCTGTCTCCACCCCTGAAACTGGAGAAAGTCATCACACCGTCCCGGGTCGGAGCGTAGGGAGACGAGGAAATGCCGCCTCTCCTGTGCTCTATTCCTCCTCCATTGCGGGGCCTCCTTAGGAAGAGCCAAAACTCGGACTGGAGCAGAAAAGGCAGACATGCTCTCCTGAAGTCAGACTAGACTAGCCAGCATCTCACAAATGAAGCAAAGGGAAGGCCAGCGTTGGGCCCAGCCTCTTCCAGGCACAGCAGACTGGGTGCTTGCGCAGGAGGGGAGTGGGGTTCACATGCCCAATGCATGGGACCTGGAGGCATACACCCGCGTGGTGTGTGGGGTTTTTTTTGCCTGCCTGACTCCTTAGCACTCCATCCTTTATTCTCATCCTCCACCAGTTCCCAGATCCCATCACACAGCCTCACAGACACACAAACATATGTGAGTGCCAAGGAACACACAGAGGCACGCACACACACCCTGGGCATTTCCACCAGCCCAGCCTGTGCAGTCCCAACCTAGTGATGGGAACAGTGGGAGCCCTAGGATGTGTTGGTCATTTTGCTCACTCAGTGTCCAGCCCCTTTGTCTATGTCTTGGATTAACTCAGATCCAGGGACTCTGCAAGGGCAGTGAATTCCTAGGGCATTCCAGAAGGGGATTCCAGAACTCTGGGGGTACTGCACAACCCCAAAGCCCTTCTACTCCAGTACTTCCCGGGTGACTCCATACGGAGCGCAACAGTGTCCCAGCCTCCAGCGCTGTGTTGTGCTCCGTATGGAGTCACCTGGGAAGCACTGGTTGCTGCAGAAAGAAATCTCCACCACAATGAAGGCCAGCCAGCAGCCCCAGATGCCACTGACTGCAATGGAGGCTAAGTGGTCAAGGTGGACTTGAACCTGCCTCTCACGTGGTCCTCTGATGGATGTCCTGAGTGCAGTGCTGGCCTCTGTATCTTCAGGAGCTATGTCTTCTCCCCTCAGGCGTTGATTCCTCTGCACCTAGCATCCCTCTCTGTTTCCCTACACGCCTCAAGGAGGTGGGAGAAGCCTTGCTTTATCTTGATGTTCACTGAAGCAATTTCTGCTGAGAATTCTCAGGCCTCCCTGTCCCTGAATTTAAGCCAGAAAAACTCCCTGCCCTTCCTCCCCTGAAACAGGAGGGCAGGACAGCCTAGCTGCTTCACTGGGGAGGCGGAGAGTTTGAGGAAAGGAGAGGCAAAGAAAATAAAGACCGGCCAGTCACAGTGGCTCACACCTATAATCTCAGCACTTTGGGAGGCCAAGGTGGGAGAATCACTTGAGCCCAGCAGTTTGAGACCAGCCTGGGCAATATATTGAGACCTCGTCTCTACAAAAAAATACAAAATTAGGCAGGAGGATCACTTGAGCCTGGGAGATTGAGGCTGCAATGAGCTGTGATTGCACCACTGCACTCCTGCCTGGGTGACAGAGCGAGAGGAGGGAGGGAGGGAGGGAGAGAGGGAGGGAAGGAGAAACCAGGAAAAAAGGAAAAAGGGGGTTCATCAATATTTCAAAAAGTTATTTTGTCACGTGCTTTTTTGGGAAATAATGGTGCAGGGGTCATATAAGCCGAAAGAAAGATAGAAAAATGGTCCAGAGAAAAGAGTGGCTAGCAAGACAAGGAGGGAAGAAAAGCTCAGATGGAGACATCAGAGTCTAATTCTGGTGAATTTTTCAAGGCTGCGCCCTCTGAGCCCCTGCCCCGCCCCCAGACGCCCTCAGCCAGGCCATGCAGTGCTGAGAGCCCGTCCAGGTCTCTGGGCAGCTGCTGGACAGCTGCTCACCCGCTCATGCGGTTAAGATGAGTTCACTGCACAGTGGCACCACACAGATGCTCCTGCTGGCCAAAGAGAAGGCTCCGGAAGGCCAGGCATTCTCATTCAGCCCGCCCTTTGAAGGCTCCACACCAGCAAAACCGTTTCTTTGGGGGTCACTCCATCCCCAGCATAAGAAATACCACTCTTTAACCCAGAGGTCAGCAAACTCTGTAAAGAGCTGGACAGTAAATGTTTTAGGCTTTGCAGACCATTTAGCCTCTAAATCAGCAACTCGACTCCCCTGAAACGCAAAAGCAGTCACAGAAAATATGCAAATGAGTGTGTCTCCGATCAAATGAATAGAGACATCAAAATCTGAATTTATATAATTTTCATGTGTTGTGAAATTATTCTTTTGATTTTTTTTTTCACTTAAAATCATTCTTAGTTCACTGACCACATAAAAACAGGCTGAAGACCTTACTTGGCAAATAAACTGGATTTTGCTTTAAGTAAGCCCTGAAGTAGAAGGTTTGGTCTTCTTAAATGCAAATTAAGAATAGATTGATTTGATTTACAGAAGAATTCACCTTGGTGATCTAAATAAAGAGTTCCCTGAATGCATTCAAAATAAGATTTGATTGTAACTTCTTCCTGCCGTGTTACCTGTCTCCCTTTTTCACTTTCAGTGTTTTTCTTTTCTTTTTTTTTTGAGACAGAGTCTTGCTTTGTCACCCAGGCTGGAATGCAGTGGTGCAATCTTGGCTCACTGCAGCCTCTACCTCTGGGGTTCAAGCGATTCTCCTGCCTCAGCCTCCTGAGTAGCTGGGATTACAGGTGTGTATTTTTAGTAGAGATGGGTTTCATCATGTTGGTCAGGCTGGTCTCAAACTCCAGACCTTGTCTACTGCCTCGGCCTCCGGAAGTGCCTCGGCACAGCTCTCTCAACAGTGAGCTCTCGATGTGCAAGTTCCCCGAGTTTTCCATGTTTTGGAAGAGTCTGTTGTTGTATGCTAATTGCCACAGTATAACTCCAACAATGAAATGGGGCTCCGCACCTATCTACACGCCACCACTCCACCAGCAGGGACCTGTGACCTTGGGGTGAAGCCGGAGAAAGGGCTGAGAGACACGGAACTTTCTCTCCCTTCTCCCAGAAAGAACATTTTCGATGCAGTTCTGTTCGATTTTGTTCTGTTTTATTATTTTATTTAGGTGAAACAAACATCTGGTACACAGATCTTCCGTTTTAAATGCCGCTGTAACCCCTTACGGGTGTTGTAACCCCTCCTCTCTCCCATCCTGCGTGTTAATTTGAATATGAACCTAATGGACGCTAAATAAGTCAGCCAAGATGCCATTTTTAGTGCAGCCGAGCAGATGTGTTTCTGGGGTGATGTGACTGCGTGGGCAACATCACCCAAAAGGCACCTCGGTGAGCGCCCTCCCACCCATGGGAACCCAAAGGGAAGCCATGGCACAGCCAGCATGGCCCAGTGCCACGGGGGAGAGCACGGGCTGGCCGGCCTGTCTGGGGAATTTCAATGTGAAAATGCCACCCCGTCTTCCTGGGGACCTGCCTCTGCTCCAAGTTTCCCCTCCCTTCCTGTGGAGCACCTGCCAGATACTGTGCAAAGGACTCTGCCCCCGACTTCAAGTGGTGCGCAGACAGCCCAGTGCTGGGAAAATAGTCTGTGCTCAACTTTTTAAATGGATTTAAATCAGAGAACAGGCTTTCAAATTCCACCTGGCCAAGTTCCATCCCTTCCGGGAATTCTGGATAACTCAAGACAGGCCAGGGAGTGCTTGGCTTAGCCTGGGTGCACACATGCCCACAGTTGGAAAATTCTTATCCGAAGTCTGAGATTCCCAGTTTGGGATTTGGCAAGGTCTCGAGGAGCCTCCTTAGGGCAGCTGAAAGCTGGAGCTGTCGCCCAGGCTGGTTTTATCCCCTCTGCCCCACTGAGGACTGTTCCTGAAGCTGCACTGGTGATGGGGATGTGGGCTGAGGCACAAAGCAGCCTAAATGGACACGTGGGGCCTGCACTTTAGTTGCCTTTCAAGAGTGCACAGGGTCCCCTGCATTAACCACAGTGTGCACGGCTGGAAGAGCAGGTTCCAGATCTGGCTCTAGCTCTGCTTTTCATTAGCTGAGTGACCTCACCCTTGCTGGGCTTTCCTTTTCTCATCTGCATAACAAGAGAGTAAAGCAGATGACCTCAAAGTTCTTCCAGATTTAAAACTCCATGGGGAGTTTCTCTTCTCTAAACTGCAGCTCAGAATTGTGACGAGGATTAAATCTGATGAGGTATTTGCAACAGTGAGATGCAGAGCCGGGATCTGCCTGGACCGTTGCTTCCAGGTGCTTTCCTAAGGGGTTTGCCAGCTCCTTAGATCAGTGACTTAACAGGAGCCCAGCTGAGCCCAGATTAGGTCTCCCAAATCCCGGGCTCAGGGACCTGTCCTATTGAGCCACCTTCTCAAAACCAGGCGACGTTCACAGACCAGGGTGAATGGCCGAAAGCGGGACCCCTATCCTATGCCCATTCCCTGCTCTGAAAGTCCTGTGCCCAGTGGCATCAAACAGCCACATGTCCTTAATGAAAACCCCAACTGAAGAGTGCTGGCTCATTCAAACCCTCTGCACTCCACACACTTCCCACTCGGTGAACGACCAGTCCAAGCTTGCACCATCCACGCCTGCTGTTGCCTTGGCTGTCTCTCTGTAACTAGTAACAGTGGCCTGAAGCACCAAGAGGCAGGAGGAACAGGCCTAGGAGGAAAAACCCATGATGCCCACCTATGGTGTTTCCGCCACCCCCACCAAAGTGTGGGCCACCCAGCAGGTCTCTAGGAAAAAGATCTGATAGCTTCCCAGAGAAATTCCACCCAATCGGAAAAAAGAGTGGGTCTTTCCTGAGTGCTTACTGTGCACATGATCTCACTTAATGTGCGCACACTCCTGTAGGGCAAACTGATGCATCATCATACCCATTTTACACAGTAGGAAATACAGCTCCAAGATGCTCAATAACTTACTCAAGGTCACACTGTGGTAACAGCAGAGCCAATAGCTGAGCTCAAGTGCATCAAGTATCAAAGTCCATACTCTTAACCACTAAGCTGTGTCTTCTCCAAAGTGGGAACAGGTCACCTTGGTGTTGTTCACTTACACTACAGGCCATTTTTTTCTCTTGAGACACACATTTGGCAGAGAAAGTCGAATAAATCACCAGAACCTGAGGGATTAAATAAATCAACCCTAAGCAAAGACCCTACAACTTGGGAGAAATAAACTGCTAAGGTTTGCAGAGTTGCATCTCTAGGACTCTGGGAGCCTTTACAACCAAAAGGAGTTAATGTTTAGCGATAGCATTCTAGGCTTTGGCAGAAGTCAGCCCAGGGGAAGATGCAGCTGCCCCAGCTTCAAACTCTGTCCTAACCAGGGACAAGGCCAGAACATTCAAATCAGGCAAGGGGGGTTTCTAGTACAGCCCCACCCCATCAGATTTCCTCCTACTGTCAACCCTGGTGGTTAGAGATTTGATTTGATTTGATTTGATTTTTTATTTTTTGAGACAGAGTCTCACTCTGTCACCCAGCCTGGAGTGCAATGGTGCGATCTCAGCTCACTGCAACTTCCGGGTTCAAGCAATTTTCTTGTCTCCACCTCCTGAGTAGCTGGGATTACAGGCGCCCACCACCATGCATGGCTATTTTTGTATTTGTAGTAAAGACGGGGTTTTACCGTGTTGGTGAGGCTGGTCTCAAACTCCTGACCTCAGGTGATCTGCCCACCTCAGCCTCCTGAAGTGCTGGGATTACAGGCATGAGCCACGGTGCCCGCTCGAGATTTTATTTTAAGAAAAGCAGTGTTCTGGTGTCTTTCATTAAAAGGTAACACAGTTAATTGATGGCAGAGCTGTTGACCCTCCGCATGCGGGGCTGGCCTGAGCCTGGCCTCCCAGGTGGACTCTTCTCGTTATTAGGAAAATACTTTGGCTTGAAGCTGTAGGTTCTGGAGTTGCTGTCGAGTGTTGGTGCAACACCACAGGATAAACTCGGAAGAACAAGCCAGAGGTCAGCATGTGGATCTACAGCCCTGTCCTCAGTTACAGGGCGAGGCTACAGGGGAAATGCGTCCCTGTCCGGCTTCAGGGAAGGAGTTGAGAATACTCAACTCTCAACTCTGTGTCCCGAGCTCAATAATCACTGTCTCTAAAGGCCACTGAGCCCACAGCGAGGGTGGTGTGCTCTGTGCTGAGGATACTAAAATCCATGCTGAGCAGTTCCTCTTTCCTCACAGCCCCTCAAAGTCAGCCCTCCGGCTCCTGGAAGCTGATCACTTTCCCAGAGACAGCCAACGAGTGGGACGTAGGAAGAGGAGAGGTGCTGAGGGTGAAGCCAGTCCTTGAAAATTGTCATTCTGTCCCCTGCCGTCACCTTGTTTTACTCATATTATTTATAGGAGGGGAGAATGTACCAGGCACATCGATTATGGTAGCTGTCTTATACACCATTCCCACCTAAGAAAAACTGTCCAGTCACAGCCCCCAAGGAGGGAAGCATCCCCAAGCTGTCTCTCATTCAGCGTTTGTCTCGTTATTAGCCGTGTGACCCACACCTCCTTTTGGCCACCTGTGATTGGACAGGGGCAGATGCCTCGCCCAAGACCTCCTATCCAGGGACTAGTGGGATTGTTTGGTGTGACCTAGCTCTACTAACTGTGCCCAGATGAGAATTCAAGTCAGCAATCAGATCAATCAAATTATCTTTTCCTCTGAGAAAACTAATTTTAGAGTCTAAAGAGAATTTTTTTTTATAGAGACAGGATCTCACTGTGTTGGCCAGGCTGGTCACAAACTCCTGGCCTCAAGTGATCCTCCTGCCTTGGCCTCCCAAAGTGCAGGGATTACAGGCACGAGCCACCGTGCCTGGTCAGGAAACCGATTTTAGAGATAAAGAGAAAAGGAGCCAACTGGTAGCAGAACAAAAGTCACAAAGAAACACTTAGAAGAGGTGAATGAGGAGTGAAGGCAGAGAGTTGTATTGATGCCAGAGCCGTAGGACCAGTGGTTCTGAACCTAAACATCTCTGCACACCCGTGGTGGCTGGCGCATACCTTGCACAGATGGGTAACACATTGTGCTCAAGGTGGAAAACGCACCTTTTGTTGCAACTGAGGATATGTATTGTTACAACGGTGCTTGTTAGACAGAATGTTGAGAGTACTCTATGTAGAATGGGAGAATCCCAAACACACACATCAGAGGGAAGAGGTAGACTATAATGACAAGTGTGTGCTGACACAACCAAGTTTCCCAGAATGTGTGAAAACTCTGTCTTGTGAGTACAGAAGAGAGCACAGTTGGGGCCATAACAGCTATTCTCAAAGACACAGGCTTGCAGAGTAACCGAGTTAATGCTATAATAACCAGGAATGCAATTTAATTCCTCGAAAGACTTGCCAAAAATTCTAGTAGTTGAACATGTGCCATTGAATTCGTCAGGACCTTTTGGTTTCAAGTAACAGAAACCCAACTCAAAATTAACTTACAAAGGAATCTGATGGTTCACTTCACTGAAAAATCTAGGAATAGAACAGACTTCAGTGACGGCTGGATACAAATGCCCAGCGTCATCAGGAATCACGATTTCTCTCTCTTACTTTGCTTTCCTCCAGTTGGCATTGTTCTTTGATTGGCAGGCTCTTTGCACACTCAACAAGGTGACCAATATTGGCTTCATGCTTTATACGGACTTCTTCCAGCTTGGCAGCATCAGCAGATAGGGAGCAATTCCCTAGATCTATGGCACAAGTCCCAAGGGTCGTTCTCACTGGTCCACCTTGGAACATGTATCTACCTCTGAATCAATTAACAGAGCCAGGGAGAAGCTGTGATCTGAATGACCAGGCCTGGGTCATATGCCCAGTTCTGGAGCTCAGGCATGATGTCAGCCCTGGCAGAATACAGGACCTAATAGCAGAAAATGTTTATTGCTGAAAGGATGTCAAATAGGCAGTAACAACAGCCTCAGCCCCAAACAAAACAGTTGAGCACAGCTTCTCTAGAGCAAAGGTCCCTGAGCTCCTGACATTAACCTCTGACAGCTGCCTTGCATGCGAAATAACATTCTGATCCTAGTCTCCTTGAGGTCTCACTATGATTTCACCATGGATTTATCAATCAGGATTCTTATCTACAGACAACAAAACCCACTCTGATTTGTTTAAACAGAAAAAGAACTTACAGACACATATTAGTGACTCACAGACTCTACTGGAAAGGTCAGAGAAATAGGGGTCGGCACTCCGCAGCCACAGACAATACCCAGATCCTCAGCTGTCTGGTCACAGGCTCAATCCCCCTGCCTTTGGTGCATGCTACTGTTACCATCTCTCCCCTGCCGCCTCTGGGGTTCCATGTCCCTCCGCCATGTTCCCCCCACCCCATCACCAAGAACAATCACACGCAGCAGCTTCTCCCTTACTTTTCACTCCTCTGGACTGAAATCTCATGATACTGTATCCAGTCCACAGAGCCTACGGTCACCTGCCTGTGTCAGCTGCAAAGCAGTTTGAGTAACTGAGTTTAGAGCTCCACCCTGGTGAGGTGGCTCCTTCACATGGCAGATTTTCCAAATTTAAGATGTTCTTCAAATGATGCCGAAGGCACCAATATGACCAGTATCTATCATACTACACCATTACACTACACCGCCCTTCGAGAAGTCAGGTCTTCTGCCCCTTCTGGGTTATGGACAGACTGAGCAATGGAGCCAACTCTCTATTTTCACATGTGGTATCACAATAAACCTATGATTCCCTGTTCTTTGCAACCAAAAAGAAACCCAGTTAGCAGAACACGATTTGGTCAATGTCATTTAGATACATTGGAGACAGAAGTTCTCATCCCAGCAGGACTGGCTCACAGAAGCGCATGGCTTCTCCACAAGGAAAGGCTCCAGTGGGCCTTTTGAGGGATCTGGAGGGCACGGCCACAGGCTGCCTCCCAGGAGTGCCAGCCCACAGACATTTAATAGGCCTTGTTCCAGAACTCTGCAGATGCCACACTAGGCTACCACTTAACCGCAAGCCATCCCCAGCTATTAAAAAGAAGCTGGGTTGCAGGTAGGGACTCCCTAGCAAGGGTCTTGCTAGTCTGATAATTTCCCTTCAGAGTCGGAATCCTCTGGCAGCGCTCCCCAGGAGACTGAACTCTGACCTTCCTCCTGTGGTGTCTGCTGCTCCATCAGTAGCTGAAGTCATTCAGGAAGAAATCATTTTTGAGTATCAACTATGTCTCAGGCACTGCGCTTATACCGGACATGCTCTGTCTCCAGGGGCCTTCAGACAAGGAAATCAGCCACCGCTTAAATGGCATGAGAGGAGGCCAGGGAGGGAACAACAATGTTCAAGTGCCATTATCCAGAAAGAGACGCATCGTTTCTTCCTTTTTTTTTTTTTTTTGAGACTGAGTCTTGCTCTGTCGCCAGGCTGGAGTCGGCTCACTGCAACCTCCACCTCCCAGGTTCAAGCAAATCTCCTGCCTCAGCCCCGAGTAGCTGGGACTACAGGTGCTCACCACCACACCCAGCTAATTTTGTATTTTTAGTAGAGATGGGGTTTCACCATGTTGGCCAAATGTTCTTGATCTCCTGACCTTGTGATCCTCCCACCTCAGCCTCCCAAAGTGTCGGGATTACAGGTGTGAACCACCACGCCCGGCCTCATTTCTAAGCAGATTTGCTGATCAGGGTCACTATGGACCCACAAAGTCTTTGACCTAATATAGAAGTATAGTTATTCTATTTTCTGAACAGGTTGACAACAAAGAAATTTCTCTGACTGGAAAATTCATTTGTGTAAAAGTCACCTGAGGATTTTGCCATTAAATACGGTTAGTTGTATTGAACAAATGAAGAGACTAAAGTTAGAGGAAATGGTGACCACTTCAGAAAATCTAGAGGGCGCAGAGCCCGTTGGATATGCATACCTGGTTAGTCTGGGGGTGAACACTAGGAAGTCCCGTCTTTTTTTGAGACAGAGTCTTGTTCTGTTGTCCAGGCCTGAGCGCAATGGCGCAATCTCGGCTCACTGCAACCTCCGCTCACTGCAGCCTCCACCTCCCGGGTTCAAGTGATTCTCCTGCCTCAGCCTCCTGAGCAGCTGTGACTATAGGCAGGCACGACCACATCTGGCTACTTTTTGTATTTTTAGTAGAGACGGGTTTCAGCATGTTGGCCAGGCTGGTCTTGGACTCCTGACCTCGAGTGATCTGCCCGCCTCGGTCTCCCAAATTGCTGAGACTACAGGCATGAGCCACCGTGTCCAGCCAGGAAGTCCAGCCTTTTACCAATAATCCCCGGCCCCACCCCTGACTCTCCTCAGAGTACTGACATGTTTCACAAAGTGGGAGGGTGGACAGCTGTGGAAAGTATGTGCGCTGACAGCAAGGGAAAAGAAGAAATGTCTGATTTGGACCCCAAATCTCCTCCAGGAACCCAGTCACCACCGACCTCGCCATTTCCTCAGAGGCGGCAGGTGCCCCCGGAGACCGCTAGGTGTCGCTGTGAACCTGTGCGAGCGCGGCCTCGCCCTGCGGGCGCCTATCAGCAAGGTCTGTTTTCAATCAACACCTTGTCAGTTTTTCTCCCCGAGGCCCCAGGAGTGTGCTAGGAATTTTTATTTCTTGAGAAATACTGTGATTGAGCTGCTCTTTGTTGGCCCTGCTCTAGAGAACGAAGGTTGTGCTTGCTTCTGCCAGCCCCCCAAGCAGGGGAGTTCCCTTCAAGCGTCTTCAGGCCACCAGCCTCTGCCTCCCCAGCTCCCATCCTTCCTCTTCATTCTATCTTTCGCTCTCCGTGTCCGGTAACACCGACCGGGAAAGGGAAAAAGGTCGTCATCCCAGAGGCCTCCTTCAACCCTTCTGAATTTCACCGGCGCCTAAATAAACTAGCTTGCAAATTCTGTCCCTGTCTTCCCTTCTGACGCTACTGCGAGCCTTGCCCCTTTCTTTCAAAGCATCCACAAGATTGAGGCAGTGTTGCGGTGGGACCAACAAGAAGCTCAGCTATCTTTTTAATTTCCTTTTTTTTCTTTTTGACACAGGGTTTTACTCTGTTGCCCAGGCTGGAGCGCAATGGCACGCTCACGGCTTCCTGCAGCCTTGACCTCCTGGGCTCAAGCAATCCTCCCACCGCAGACACCCTAGCAGCTGGGTCTGCAGCCCTGAGTCACCACACACGGCCAATTTGTGTAATTTTGGTAGAGCTGGGGTTTTGCCATGTTGGCCAGCCTGGTCTCAAACTCCTGGACTCAAGTGATCTGCCTGCCCTGGCCTCCCAAAACGCTGGGGTGACAGGTATGAGCCACCGCACCTGGTCAAGGCTCAGCTAATCTTACTAGGCTTGTCAGACTCTACTCCAGGCACACAGGGGCTTAAAAGTAGAATCTGCTTTCAGATCCTACCTCCCTCTGCCACTTACTAGTTGTGAGACCTTTGGCAGGTCACACACCCTTTCTGAGCCTCAATTCTTCATAGGTAAATTAAATTTATACACATAAATTCTACACTAAGTAGAATTATAAATGTGAAGACCCCACATGATCTGGCATGTGGCAAGCATTCCATAAATGCAAAGTGATTTTCCTTATGACTACAGGGACACTTACACAGACATATATACATGCACTCAACCAAAGACAGAATTTGGGATCTTTACTCTCCCGAGCATGTAGCAAGATGGTATGCCAAGGAAACAAAATTCAGGGGTGTGTATTCAGAGATGCCAAGAACCCCCACCCCCACCCCCCACACCGTGGATTCCAACCCTCTCTGTGTATGTCAACAGTGATCGACCTGTTTTGAGCCTAGCTGGGTGCTGTCTTGGTCAGTGGCCATCGCTTGCTTGGCAAAATGCCAGGATAGCTGCCCTGGGCTCTTTGGGAAAAGGCCACTTGTGAGTGGAGCAGCCGCTCACTCTCTCCTCCAGAAGGCTTGGTGCTGCTGCACTCCCTGGTTTCCAGTTACCACATGACTACTGTGGTTTTTTGGGGTGGCCACAGGGTGGACTCATGGCCCTGGGTTCCCTGTGGCTGCTCTCTGCAGGCATTGAGGTCACATACCCTGGAAGGCTTGGGGGAAGGTGGAGAGAAGGGAGAGCCAGTCTTTTACCAGAGGCGTTTCTGGCCCATTCACTGGACGCTAAGTGGTAAATAGACGGGCCACGCCCCTGCTGGCCAACATAGGTCACTGCAGCCCCTCCGTCTTCGGGAAGAGGCTGCTTCTGAGTGATCAGGATCCTCTGCTTGGAAGGTACTTGAATACTCATAGCCAGGATGAGGCTGCTTTTGTTGAGCAGCACATTACATTATTTTATATACGGGGTGTGTGAAGAACAGAGAAAAGAATAAACATTGCCTCTTGCATCGCCCATAGCAGTGTGTGAGGCTTGGCAGGGGTACAGGAGGAAAGGGCTGTTTCAGACCCCTGACTCAAGCCTCAAAGGACAGGACATGCTCAGAGCACGTTGCTCCTGCAGAGGCTGGTGTTAACTCTGAACCTGTGAAGATTTCTGCAGCCGTGAGCAGTCTTAAGCTTTCGGGGTAGGTTGGGTGCGTTGGCTTATGCCTGTAATCCCAGCACTTTGGGAGGCTGAGGTGGGTGGATCACGAGGTCAGGAGTTCAAGACCAGCGTGGCCAAGATGGTGAAACCCCGTCTCTACTAAAAATACAAAAATTAGCCAGATGTGGTGGCCTGTGCCTATAATTCCAGCTACTTGGGAGGCTGAGGCAGAGAATTGCTTGAACCTGGGATGTGGAGGTTGCAGTGAGCTGAGATCATGCCACTACACTCCAGCCTGGGCAACAGAGTGAGACTCCGTTACACACACACACACACACACACACACACACACACACACAATCTCAGGGTAGAGAGCTGTACAGCCAGAGGATCCATCTGGGGGTCCAGTCACCTGACCCCTCTTCCCATCAGAACACAAGTCAAAGGCCATCACTAAGCCCTTCCTGCCTAGGATCAGAGGAGACACACTCAGTTGCTGTCCTGGCTCTGTGACCTCTGGACAAGTCTCCTAATCTCTCCAACCTTCAGCTTTCTCATCTGTAAATGGATATGATTCTCAAGATGCAGACCATTCTCACAGGCATGCCATGAGAATTAGAGATGGCGCAGGTGGAGTGCCCACTTGTGGTAGGCACGCACTGCAATCCTGAGGTTTCCAGAGACCTATCGCAGGCTGCTAAGGCGCAGCAGGACCTGTTGCTGCTAACCACAGAGAGGTCTGCCAGCATTCCAGACCAGACTCCTCAAACTAAAGTGAACGTGAGCTGGGAAGGGCTGAATGTCCCACACTGCAACCTGGGCTAAGGGTGCCTCACTTGTCTGTCTGAAAAGCGTATGAAACCCTTAAGCATTGCTGGTGGGAATTTAAAATGGTGCAGCCATGGTGGAAAGTAGTCTGGCGATTTGTCAACAAGATACAGAGTTACCACATCACCCAGTAATTCCATTCCTAGGTATATACCTAGGAAAGAAGAACAAATGTCCATGGAAGAACTTGTATGCAAATGCTCATTGCAGCATTATTTATAGTAGCCAGAAGATGGAAACAACCCAAATATCCATCAACTGACGAATGGATAAATAAAATGTGGTATATCCATGCAACAGGTGACTATTCAGCCATAAAAATGAATGAATGCACCTACAATGTGGATAAATCTTGAAAATATTATGCTAAGTGAAGCCAGACACAAAAGGACAAACATTGTATGATTCCATTTGCATGAAATGCCCAGTATAGGCAAATCCATGGAGAGAGAAAGCAGTTTAGCAGTGCCAGTGCCTGGGGACGGGGAATGACTGTTAATGGGTGTGAAGTTTATTTTGGGGATGATGAAAATGTTTTGGAATTACATAGCAGTGATGGTTGCACAACTCCGCGAATATCTAAAAACCACTGAATTCTATGGCATGTGAGTTAAATCACAATGAAACTGTTATTTTAAAAAAGGACCCTTAGCCTGCCAGCTGGAGTGTGCTCTGACCATGGACCAGTAAATGAGGTGGGCTGTGCGGGGAGTGCAACTCTTGTGAGCCTTGCCTATAAATCAGATTAAGCAGCTTCCCTCCCTCAGCTGCGCAGGGTTCTGAAGGGGCTGCAGCAGCCACAGGCTGTCTCTGAACACCACCACCGCGATGAAAGGGCTGCTGAGGGTGAGCAGCACGAGGCCAGCCTCACCCGGAGGGCCCAGCTTGCAGCCACATGGGAAGAATCAGCGCTCAGGAGCATGCCTGGCCTCAGTCTCAACACTGATGGGGATCAGGTTTTCCAATCCAGACAACAGAACTGATCGGATGGTTTGTACTCATGGGGACAGTGAGATACACCATTTTAAGTGGGATCTGTCTCCAAAAATGTGGGCAGGACTGTTTCCTGTTTCCTTGGGACATCAGCTGGAACCTTGACGGGAAGCGTGATGTTGCAGAAACCCTGACTGGTCTCTTCACTCTCCCAGCACACCTATGTGTGCACACAGGACAGCCATCCCCCACTGCAGACCACGCATGGGGCAGTCGCACTCGGGAGAGCCGCTCAGAGTTATCTAAAATGACTGCATCTGGTAGCTTCCACTGAGGGAGGGGCTCATGCCTGCTGGGGAGCCTTGATCTGATACAGGAACAGGGTTCAGGAGAACTCAGGACTTCCTTCATACCTGGGACACTCCTTCACAAACGTGTCACAAGGTTTCCACCGTCCTCCACTACTGCCCCGAACCCAGCCCCCACCATCTCATACCTGGATGAATCGAACAGCCACTGAACTGGTCTTTCCGCCTCTACCCTTGTTCTTTCCCTTCCTTAAGTCTCTTCTCAAATCAGCAGGCGGTTGCTTTCAAAACACAAGTTATGTCCCTCCTCCGCTCAGCCCTCTGCCATGGCTCCCATCACTCAGAGTAAAAGCCGAAGTCCTTACAGTGGCCCACAAGGCCCTATGTGATATGCAAACTCCTCTCCACACAGGTAGAACATTCAAGGATCCAAGAAGCAAATAGGCCAGGATGCAGCTGGAACTAGAACTCTGTGGAACAGCTTATCAGCAGGCCACACTCAGCTGTAGAAACAGAATGGTGGCTACTCAAGGGCAGGGATGGGGGCTGCTTTGTTTCCTAATGAGTCGACGCTTGGCACGTGGTAGTTGCTCCATAGATATTTATTAATTGAATAGGAAGGATAAACACAAGCTAAGTTTGGAATGAGAAACCCCAAGTTTCAATAGCAATTGTTTTCTTCAGTGCTCACTCATTTTGTAGCTTAATTTTCACAGCCATTACAAAACACATTAGTAAAAAAGCAAACAATGAGAACCGCCGATGTGAAAGGGCTCTGAGGAGCAGAAGCGTCATTTCCTAGTGTCTGCTTGCACCCGTGCCTGCCGCACAGGCTGAGTTGGGACCCTGCTTTCTACTGAGTACAATAAAAGCCTCCAATGTCACAATCTACTGTGTAGTTTCAAAGTCTTCAACAATTATGATTGCTATGTGGTCTAATTCCTGAATGTATTTACCCCAATTTGACAATGAATCAGAAAGAAGAAAGTAAACATTGGCTATAATCAATTCATACCTGTTTAAGACCTTGGGAGGGAAATGGGAGAAAACTTTCACAGGTCCATGATGGTCGCTGGCTTCATTTTATTCAGATAACTTTTCTTCCCCAAACCTGATGGACACTGGGAAATTGGCTGGCTGCAACCAATCAGACTGATTGCGGGCTGAGTCTTCGTTGCACCTTTGTAACTTCACCTTAGCCTCTGATTTGTTGCTTTTTGCAACCAATGTGGTTTTGCTATTTGCTACATGACCTGGAAAAGAGGCCGTCCACAAGCCTGCTTCATTCAATCCAATTCTACAAATGTTTGTTGAGTGCTTGCTTCATATCAGATCGATTGTGGCCACCACTTCATTTCCATGAGATGAGCGTGAACTGGCCAAAGGGAAAGCTGTAGGGGGAATTTGGACCGAGAAGATTCTATATCCCGGCCCTTGAGCCACTGCTCAGGCCCGTTCCCACACTGAGGAGTGTACTTTGGTTTTCATTAAATCACTGCTTTCATTCTTTTGTTGCTTCATTCTTTGCTTTGCTTTGCTGTGCATTTTGTCCAATTTTTTGGTCAAAACACCAAGAACCTGGCCAACTTGCAGTCAAGACCCTCTGCCAGTAACTCTTTGACTTGTGGATTTCCCCCGACCAAATAGCCAGATATACAAAAGAAGAGGGGCAGCAGGGGTTCTCTCCTTCTGGTGCACTCTTGCCCCTATTTCTTGAGTTTCTCAGGGCCTGCCTTGCGACTAGGAAGACACTCAGCTCTTCCCGCCCATCACCAGGGAAGACACTGAGCTCTTCAGAGAGGCCCCCGGCTTCCAGAAGTCCCTCTCTGTCCCTACCTTAAATCTCTTCTCTGGCCATTAAGCACAATTCCCTCTTGCGCTGTCATTACTGGAGAGGAAAGAACAGCTGCTCACCACTCCCCTCGGCTCACCGCAACCTCCACCTCCCGGGTTCAAGCGATTCTCCTGCCTCAGCCTCCCGAATAGCTGGGATTACAGGCACCTGCCATCATGCCCAGCTAATTTTTGCATTTTTAATAGAGACAGGGTTTCCCCATGTTGGCTGGGCTGGTCTTGAACTCCTGACCTCAGGTGATCCCCCTGACTCAGCCACCCGAAGTGTTGGGATTACAGACCTGAGCCACGTAGCTGGGCCATTTTAATCATTCTTAATGGGCTTCTAAACAGTTATTAAGTCCCCCTTCAGCCTTCTCAAAGCCTCATTTTACTTGCATTGAAGCTGACTGAGAGCGTCTGAGGAAAGCATTTGACTCCAGGTCCCACAGATTTGCAATGTCTTAAATAGGCAATCAGCCACTTCACTTGCTTTAACCTGCATAAACGAACAGTTGTGCCTTCTCTCGAAAAGTTTAAATCCATTCAAGGGAGTTCCCTGGCAACCAGCCCTTATTAATAAATCAAGCCCAATCTAGGCCAGGACAGGGCATTTCACAAATGCTTCTTTTGCTTGAGAAGGGACGCTGGCTCTAGGCACACAGTAAACAAGCTGCTTCTCTCTCTGAAGCTCTGCGTTCGCTGGATGGATCCCGTCTGTCTCCCACAGGCCCTTGAGGGCCTGGTAGGCTCTCACCTGACTCCCCACAATTGGGACGGGAGTGCTGCCCTAATGAACTCTCACCTGGACCTTTCTTGGGGTTACTGGACCAGGGTCACAGCAGCTGGACAGCAGGGCATAGAGCTCAAGTAAGGCTTGCTCAGGCTCTGCTAGGCACACATTGGAAAGTTTCACTTCCTATTCCACCATAATCCCATTTATTCCCAGTTCATTGCTCGTGCCTGCAGGTGGAAGTCTGAGTTGTATGTCTCTATGGAGCTTCTGGTATGTCCCACTCAGAGTCCTGCAGTTCCTTCCAGTCATAGGAAAGGGAAGGAGCAAGGCGGGTCAGTTGTAAGGCTGGTGGTGCTTCAGCTTTGAGGAAAAAGTGATTTCACTTCAATAGTAATTTTAACTAGAATGGACAAAATTGAAAGGACCGACAATCCCAAGTGTTGACAAGGATACAGAGCAGCTGCAACGCACAGTGTTTGCTGCTGGAGTGGGAATCAGAGCCACCACTTTGGAACTCTTTGGCAGCATCCAGCAATTGCTCCAACAATCCCACTCCCAGGTATATGAGCCAAAAAAAGTGAGTGTTTGTGTTCATCAAAAGATATGTACAAGAAAGTTCATAGTGTTGTAGTTCACTTTTTTTTTTTTTTAGATGGAGTCTTGCTCTGTCACCCAGGCTAGAGTGCAGTGGCACCATCTCAACTCACTGCAATCTCTGCCTCTTGGGTTCAAACAATTCTCCCTGACTCAGCCTCCCGAGTAGCTAGAATTACAGGCGCCCACCATCACACTCAGCTAATTTTCGTATTTTTTAGTAGAGAGGGGATTTTGCCATACAGGCCAGGCTGGTCTTGAACTCCTGACCTCAGGTGATCCACCCACCTTGGCCTTCCAAAGTGCTGGGAAGACAGGTATGAGCCACCATGCCTGGCCTGTAGTTCACTTTTAAGTTCATTTTTTAAAAGTAAAACATTTGAAGCAGCTGCCACCCAAGTGTAGAAAGGATGAATAAATTGTGATATAATCATAGAATGAAATCAGACACAACTGAAGTACTGCTACAGAGAACAGCACAGATGAATCTCACATGCAGGAGGCTGACCCAGACACACAGAGCACATTCTGTGTGATTCTACTTATATGAAATTCAAAAAAGGCAAAACTAATCTCTGATGATAAAGATCGGAATAGTGGCTGCCTCTGGGAGAAGTGCTGAACAGATCTAACGTGTTCAGTCATCTAGCTGAACACATTAGATCTGTGCACTTTGACATAAGTTATATAGTAACACAATAAAAAGGAAAAGAAGGCGCCTACTGTGTTTTCTTCTTCCCAGATGACCAACTCTTATTCATCTGTTGTTGTTTTTTTCACTATTCTGCTTCTTTAGCAGAAGATTTGAGGTGACTTACAAAGGTGTATGGTATATTTATGAGGGAAGAAATCTGGGTGATGTTAAAATGAGGGCAGGAAAATAAGTTGGAAACCAGATGTGAGGATATGGTCTTCACTGTTTATGTCAGGAAGTCCTGTGAACTTCTTATGGTGAACCCAACAGAGCTTCCTAGCAGTCAGTGCAAAGAAGAAACAACAACACCACACCCCAGCATTAACAGTCCTGCTGATCAGAAGCACAGGTAGTTTTGAGATCTGATAGAAACTTTTCCTGTATCATTTCAGAACAGGCAACTATGTGATCAAACCCCTTTCTATCTGTTCAAAACTTTGTCAGACATCCCAGATTTGACCCTGGATGTCTGAATCCCCTCAGCCCACATGTTCTCACCTATGCCATGCCCATGCTGTTCCCGTAGAATTTAGGGCGAGGCAGCATCCCAGTGATTGACAGGCTCCTCCCTAGACCCCGTTTACTTTCTTGGGTGTGGTTTGGGGGAAGCCCTGTCCATGAAGGCTGGGTTTCTGTTCTTTGGGGTGCCCGGCTTGCCACTCTTGTTTCTGGAACCCAGGCTGGTATCCTCAGCCCATGCTTTGCCACTCAGTGCATCTTCTTCCCAGCTGGCACTTCTCAGTGGCCTCATCCCTTCCCCAGCAGCGACTCTGCATGGGGCAGCTCCCTGGGGCCCGGACTCTTTCCTTTTTGGCATTTGGGTTAGTGGATCTTTCCACTTTCTGGCTCCAGTTTTTGAATTGAATTCATATATTTTCCCGGTCACTAGTGAAGAAAAAAAGTACAACAATCACATAAACCAGAAAATTCCGATGACTGTCTCTTCCCCCACTTCTACCCTGCTCTGTCCTGACTCCCGAGGGAAGATGAAGCATACTAGAAGGTGTAATCACTGACACAGACAGCAGGCGGCTGAACAGCACCGCAGTCTTCACCAGCCTGCCCTTGCCACAAGCCATGCTGCCCCGACCACACAGGTAGCAAACAGCAAACCTCTCTGGATAGAAGGTTTAGGAGTGTCTCAAGCACATCTCAACTGCAGGATAAGGCCATGGAAATCTTGAACTCCATGCAAGCTTCGGATAAATCAGGTTCAGTTTCTGATGGAATTACCCATTACTTTCTGATTTATTTTGTTTGTTTTAAAAGACCCCTGAATTCCTGCTACAAAAAGGAATTCATCAAGTGAGAAGGAAAAGGCTGATTTTTATTTACGTTAGGTTAGCAGCAATTTGTAGACACACACACACAAATCTGGCCCCACTTGAGATGATACAAGGAAGCCATTTTTACCGTGGCAGAGCCGGCAGACACTAATTGATTTAGGCCAGTTGGCTCATGTCTTTCTTTTTTGTTTTCTGTCTCAACTACACAAAAACACAAAAATCCTCCCCAGCCTTTTGCCCAGGAAGATCAGGTTTAAGGCAAGCCCTCGGTCCTTGCCATTCCCATACAGCATGAGTGGCCTCTCAGCTCAGGATCCCACCAGCACTTAAGCTAATGTGGGCACATTATGGTAACAAGCACCTAATAATAGAGGGAAATTTAATTCCAGCAGCAGCAGCGGCGGCGGCGGCAGACTCTTACTGGAGAGGAGCCATCCTCCTTAGGAGGAAGACCGGTGCCGTTTGCATATGAGGGTGGCAGGAAGCCAACACACTTGCCTCCTGAATTTGGTTTCCTTCCCTTTATTCACGTCTATAATTGAGCCTTTGTAAGCGGAGGGATGAGTGTAAAGGAGCTAAATTTGGAGCTGATTTCAGGGGCTGATGAGAGCTCTGGAGGCCTGCTCTACCTTATGCTCATGTTGCCAACCAAGAAGAAATCATTGGCCCTGATCTAGGGAAAAAGAAGCTACACTTGCCATTTCTCTGTATCTTCCACTACTAATAAAACCCTATTAGAAGCATCCAGGAAGAATGTGGATGGAAGGGGGTGCAGTGAATATCAAAGAGCAGGGAAAAAATGTGGATTCCTGGATTCACCAGTTCCCTCAACTGGTTCGGAATTTAGGAAGGGAGGCGAGAAAGAGGCACAGCCCTTGAATGTGAGCCTTTCGGTGGAGGCCCACGTGAGTGTGACCTGTACTTGAGCGGCTGCAAGCCAGCTGGGTTCACAGCTGATCTCACATTGTATTTAGCCTAGAAGGGTCAGCACTGTAAAGACAACATAGCCAAACAGATTGACAAAGTGAGTTAAAAGCAGGAAATTGGATAAGGGCCTGCATGCTTCTACCAGTCTGGAATATGAAAAGCATTCTTATGGTGGTGTTGCCTCTTAATTACCTGGATCTGTGGCTTCTCCATCAAAGACAGTGTTCATCTGGATAGTTTCCTAAGGAGAAGACAGAGATGGCATGGAATGCAACCCTACATTCCTTCCCCGTGGCAAGGCCACACAGCCTCACAACCCACGTGTCTTACCCAAAGCCTTCTTGACTTCTATGTCTTTTTTGTTTTTTTTTTTTGAGTTGGAATTTCATTCTTGTTGCCCAGGCTGGAATGCAATGGCACAATCTCAGCTCACTGCAACCTCCACCTCCCGGGTTCAAGCGATTCTCCTGCCTCAGGTTCCCAAGTAGCTGAGATTACAGGCACCTGCCACCACGCCTAGCTATTTTTTTATTTTTTTTATTTTTAGTAGAGACGGGGTTTCACCATGTTGGCCAGGCTGGTCTCAAACTCCTGGCCTCAAAGGATCCACCTGTCTCAGCCTCCCAAAGTGCTAGGATTACAGGTGTGAGCCACCGCCCCTGGCCACTTCTATGTCTTTAATAGAAACTGTGCTACATGCTGAGGACACAGCAGTGAACAAGGCAGGCATGGCTACAGCCGGTACAAAGCTTGCCAACTACAAACAGGTGCTGCGACAAAGAGTGATAAGGCTATGATGGGGAGATGTAGGGTGTAACAGGGCACAGGTGGGGTAGAGGGGACATTTAAACCAAACTTGGGGGTTAAGGAAGCATCCTGAGTAAATCAAATCTGAGCATAGAAGGAAGAGTGAAAATGCCACACAGCACGGCTAAGACCTACATTGTGTCAGTGGATCACTGTCATGTATTGTCAAGGTGGACACAGGTGAGCTCCTAGGTGTCCATACCTCTGGCCCTGGCACTCCCACCCTCCCCTTGCCTAGGCCAATGCAGTGTCACATCTGGGCCTCACCTAAGTCCTGTGCTCCGTGTCTTTTCTCTTCCCTAATCTGTCCTCAGTGCCACCCTCCAGGACCTGACTTCTGCGTAATGCACCTGTCCCTTGTCCCCATAGAAATACCCACTTCTCTCACATACTGCCCTCTAGAGGTGCCAAAGTCAGAGTCGTTAGCACAGTAACAAGGATTGTGTTTGGAGTTTAGCAAGCTTTCTAATCCCAGTTTTTGTCACTTAAAGGATCCTCAGGCCAGGTGAGGTGGCTCACGCCTGTAATCCCAGCACTTTGGGAGGCCGAGGTGGGTGGATCACCTGAGGTCAGGAGTTGTAGACGAGCCTGACCAATGTGGTAAAACCCTGTCTGTACTAAAAATACAAAATGAGCTGGGCGTGGTGGTGCATGCCTGTAATCCCAGCTAGTTGGGAGGCTGAGGCAGGAGAATCGCTTGAACCCCAGAGGCAGAGGTTGCAGTGAGCCGAGATTGTGCCATTGCACTCCAGACTTGTCTACAACAGTGAAACTCCATCTCAAAAAAAAAAAAAAAAAAAAAAGCGAGGTGGAGGAGAGACAACTTTTCAACTACCCTGTAATATTTTGAATTTGTGTGACACTTAACAATTTTCAAATTATTTCTTCATCTGTTATCTCAGGGCAGGTGTCCTCGCCCCCATTTTACAGGTAAGGAATCTAAAGCTCAGAAAGGCCAAGAAAGGTGATAAGGCTAAGTGGCCAGAGCTAACCCCGGACTAGGCAGGGCGCTTTCTCTGTCACTTTTCTACAAGGTGGTGGAAGAGCAAAGAAAATTTAAATCAGTCAGGCACAGTAGCTCATGCCTGTAATCCTAGTACTTTGGGAGGCTGAGGTGGCTGGATCACTTGAGGTCGGGAGTTCAAGACCAGCCTGGTCAACATCGTGAAACTCCATCTCTACTAATAATACAAAAAATTAGCTGGGAGTAGTGGCACATGCCTGTAACCCCAGACACTTGGGAGGGTAAGGCATGAGGATCACTTGAACCTGGGAGGCAGAGGTAGTAGTGAGCTGAGATTATGCCACTGCACTCAGCCTGAGCGACAGAGTAAAACTGTGTCTCAAAAAAAAAAAAAGAAAGAAAGAAAAAAGAAAATATTTAAATCTCGTTGGAGGCTGAAGCACTAGTTTTGGTCTTTAAGCTTCATTCCCCCAACTCACTCTCTTAGAGAGCTGGTATAGATAATAAACACCACTACTCAATATTTATGAAATCCAGTTCTTCTGCAAATATATCAGCAGGCATGTTCAGTGGAGGAACAAATTCTATCAGGAGCTCGTCACACAGCAATCTGCTCCAGTGGCCAAACGCAAGCACCTCCCTGAATGATAAACATGCCCACGAGGCTGTGGCAGGCCTGCCTTCCGGGGAGATGGGAGTCCCATCCCCCAGCGTCTATGCCAGGTGCCCCTCACTGTCCATACTCACCACTATCACCTCTCTCTTTGCATTCTTCATTTCTGCAGAGAACAGAACAGGCAGAAGTTAAGCTTCTTGGGCATTAAATTGACCTTAAAATTCTACCCCCACAATGATATTTCCCTAAATAGGCTTTGATCTCAGTCTTGCAGACACAGCAAAGAATTGTTCTGTCCGTAGATGTGTCTGTTGACAGCTTTCCATCTTTTCAGAAACAAATACATACACGTATGTATACACACACAAGAATACACACACAATTTAATATTTTTCACTCTTTTTCTAGCTTATTATCAGTGGACCTAGGAAACTCGCTTTTAAATGGCTTTTGAGATAAGAAAGAAAGATTACATTGGATAGCTCTGTTCATAAGGCAAAGATTTTGTGCATTCATTCCCCATGCCCTTTAAATTTTATTTTATTTTATTTTGAGACAAGGTCTCACTCCTGTTGCCCAGGCTGGAGTACAGTGGCACAATCACAATTTGCTGCAGGCTTGACCTCCCAAGCTCAACTGATCCCCTCAGCTACCTCCCCAGTAGCTAAGACTACAGGCATACACTACCACACCCAGCTAATTTTTTTTTTTTTTTGAGATGGCATTTGGTTCTTATTGCCCAGGCTGGAGTGCAATGGTGCAATCTCGGCTCACCGCAACCTCCACCTCCAGGTTCAAGCCATTCTTCTGCCTCAGCCGCCTGAGTAGCTGGGATTACAGGCATGCACCACCACCACTGGCTAATTTTGTATTTTTAGTAGAGATGGGGTTTCACCATGTTGGTTAGGCTGGTCTCGGACACCTGACCTCAGGTGATCTGCCCACCTCTGCCTCCCAAAGTGCTGGGATTACAGATGTGAGCCACTGCGCCCAGCAACCCAGCTAATTAAAAATTTTTTTTACTACAGACAGGGTTTCACTCTGTTGTCCAGGCTGGTCTCAAACTTCTAGGTTCAAGTGATCCTCTAGCCTTGGCCTCCCAGAGTGCTGAGATTATAGGTGTGAGCCACCATGCCCAGCCCCCAGCCCCTTTTAACAAGTGGAATTAGAGTCAGTTTGTGAAAATCTCACAAAATCATCTCAATATGATCAATAGCCATTATAATCAAATTTCTAACCTTGTTTAGACATGCCTTAAGCGTGTCAGACACATGCCTGTGGAGTGTTTAAAGCAAGCATTTTTTGCGTTTTTTTTTTTTTTTTTTTTTTTTTTTAATAAAAACACTTCCCATTTCTTTGTCCTGCCTCCCCTCATACCCTGGAGTCTACTTGAGGCCAGGCCAGGACACCTTCTCAGGCCTGGAGCTGCTCAGATGCATCTTCCCAACCTACCCACTTCCCTGAAGTCATCCAGCTCCCTTAGCCCATCTGACTGCCCCCATCTCCCCTTTCGCACTAGTCTAACCTAAATAATTTGTGGAAATGATCAAATCCATTAGAATGTGAGAGTCAAGTATTATCTGTTCTTTCAAAAGAGGCCTGTGTCCAGCACAAAGCATTGGCTGTCCTCAGGACACCCCTCGTGGGCAGCAGTAAGCAGGTCCTGTCTGCATTTAACACGTGGAGAGTTCTTTCTTTCTGTGCCATGTGGGACAGACCTAAGTGTTTAGTTGAGCTGATCGGAGAGGGCCCTAGGTAGGGCACAGGCAGGGGACCAAGGTGAGAGACCCAGGCAGGCCAAGGCCCTGAGCCCACACCCTTCCCCTTCTCCAGCAGCATCTGATTTCTGTTTTCTCCCAACCACAGAAGATGCAGCTGAAAACACTCCTAGACGTGATTGCAGCGTGATTCTCTGCCGAGTAGATGCCTTTTTATGTAGCCCAACAGAGCAAGCAAAAAACAACAGATAAAGGAAACAGGTAGTGTACATACCTCCTTTCTTTGTCCTATGGGGGGAAAAAAAGAATGGATATTAATTCACCTGAAAGTACGCTGCACTGGTGCACAAATGACACCATGGGGTTCTATAGGTAACTATGCCCTTTGACATACGGGGCTTGACTGAAAGAGAGGCCAGGGATAGGGGCCAGAAAGAAGGCTAGACCAGCATCCCTGCTTCAAAGAAAGCAGCTTCACCACTATTGGCTTTAGACAAGGGAGGTTCTGGTAATCTGATGAGTTAAAAAGTATCACCTTATAAACTTCAGGGAGTACATTGTCTCTGATGAGAACACCTGGTGAGGACATGACTGCCCCAGTCAGACTGCCCAGCAAGTCTCCCTGCCCTATCCCTTTCTCCCTAAGAGCCAGCAGAGCGGAAGGCTAGGCTCACAGCAGGGAGTTCTGAGAGCTGGCAGTTACATTTTGGTTTCCTGTCACATGAAGAACTGGACTTGGACCCTATGACCTTTCCCATGCTCATGTTAGATTCTATAGCTCTATACTCTAATTTTCTTCTTTGCTACTTAACATAGACTGGCTATCATACGGTACAGCTCATTTCCAGAGAGGCCGAGTCTGAGTCTGGTTTTCTAGCTAGTTTTTCTAAGTCAACCATGTTGAAAACAATTAATATTTACAACATAAGTTAAAAGAACCAGGTTCAAAGTGCACATTTAACATTTAGCCATAAATTACATGGAGTTGCAGTGTCTATTGGATTAGTTCCTTCAAGAACTTCTATCCAAATCCCATCACAGTACACCACCATCCTTACAAGCAATTACTCTTTTAGAGCTGTTTTTTAAAAAATCAATTTGTGAATAGAGTTCAAACAAAAATGCCTTCTCTAATTTCAGCAGATGCTCGAGCATTTCTTACCTTGAAGTCAAGGTTGCCAATAGCAACAAACTTACCCAATAAATATGGCAAAATGCAATGCATATCTTTATGCTAATACCTTGTACTTTTATAGTCTTTCATCCATAGATTTTAAATTATTTGACAGTTAATAGTTAACATTTAAAATACCTTTAGAAGGTGTGTGCCTTCTTATCACCCCCTCTTTTTGTCATTGAGAGATCCTAGAACTCAGAGGTTCCAACACCTCAAGACATTTGGGCATAGTGCTCAACTTAGAATCTAGAATCCTGAACTCACTGGGACTCATCTGTGAAGAATAAGGAAACAAGGTTTTTAAAAAATGACTGGGTGGTGTACTAAGCGTTCACCCTATATCAGGAATACAGCTAAGTGCTTTGTTTGCATTTGCTCATTTGGTTGATTAAGTTTACAAATAAGAAAATTCAAGCTCACAGAGGTGGTCACTGCTGAAAGCCATATTTCAAGAAGATGGTAGAGCTAAGACTTGAGCCCAGGCCTCATCTAACTCCCAAATCTCAGGCTCAAAACCATCTAAGCGGTAAGTTGTAAGAGCTGCCAAAGATCAAGAAGCCTAGCTCCGGGAGAAGTCTGTGATTCTCCAGTGCTCTCTTCACATCGCTCTACTATCTCACTTTTAGCCAGTAAAAGACACGTCACAGACTGGCACAAGAAGAGGTATATTAGTGAGCAGGTAAAAACTGGGAAGCGAGAAAACGGCCTGCATTTACAACCCTTAAGAGAGACTGAGACCACATGCAAACCACCAATAATTATTTAGTCACACAAAATCCCAGCTGAGTCACTGGAGACAAAAGCCTAATTCCCGTATTGGTTTTTCGTGCTTGCTTTAATTCCATACTATCCTTTAAATATTCTACAAATAAGGGCACAGCATATTCTATCACTATTCACAACAGGGCTTTTCTGAAGGTTTTATCCAGGGCAAGGTCATCAGAAGGTTGATGCCCCAGTCTCATTGAGAGCCCATCACGGACAGAGTAGGTTGCCAGGGAAAGCCAACAGGATGGTTTCCTGGCCTAGCAGGTGACAAAGAGGGTGCACCAGGACTGCGGGGAGCTGGAATTCCTTCCCCCATAGCTCCTTTTCCTGCCTTCACTCCAGGCAACCTGCCTGATAGAGAAATCTGATTCTCCATTTTTCCTTCTCTAGACATCACCAGAAACCGTGTCCTAAAGGAAGTGGGGAAGAGGACCCAGCCCACTGGCAACTTACAGAGGTTTCTTGTTCTTCCCAGTCTTGCCGGGGCAGTGTCTGTGGATGGCTTTGGCCAACAGGATGACCAGGGACACCAGGAGACCCAGAAGCAATATGGATCCCAAAGTGACGACAAAAGGCACGTACCATGCAGACGGAGAGTAAATGTTTTTCCTCAGGACCTGGTAGGTGACCCTGGGCTTGAACAACAGAGAGCAGGGCGGGTGAGTGGAGGGTGGCAGCGATTTGCCATTCAGCACTCCCTCGCGCTGAGTGTGTACTCCGCTCCTTGTTCTTGCTCTATAAATTGGACATCTGTGTGCTCACAGTTCTTGCTGCTTCAACACATCACCTTATTTATAGGCTCTGCAGACGTCCATTAGATCGAACCCAGAAATTTTAGGGAACTGAAAAGCAACTCCAGGCCTAATTTTATTCTCTGTTTTCCCCTTCCCCAAAACTAAAAAAAGTCCATTGGCTTTTTTTTTTTTTATGTCTGGGCATAACCCAGGGACGAATATAGGCATTGTCTCTCACCAAGAAGGCATAAGCCACGTAAGTCTTTTTTTTTTTAACACCTTGTAGGTTTTTCAGGGTTTTCTCAGCTGCAAGCTGCCACTGCCAGAGGAGTGAGCTGACAGCGCAGCGAAGCCTCAAGCTCAGCATCTATTTCCTAGAGCTGGAGACAGCTCCCAAACAAGCTACAGAGGTTTCGGGATTGGAGATGTCACTATCAGGTCATGCTCTGAGCCCAAGAAAGGTGAGAACTCTTCACTCAGGGAGCCTACCAGCTCCTCCCACAAGGAAAGTGCTTAGGGTTGCCGGATGCCTCCATTCACTGGGGTTCTATTGACTCGAGCACAGGAGACAAGCATGAACCAGCTCCTGGAATAAACTCTGAGAAGAAGCTGGCCACCTCCACAGGGGGTTCGCTAAGGTTCTGATTACCTTCCTTCTGGCATGCTGTAGGTATGAGGGCTGCCGACCAGGGGTGCAGCTTCTATTAGGAGGAGGAGGAGGAGGAGGAAGAAAGGGGGCAGATGAGTCAGCATAGATGCAAGCCAGTTCCTCCAGAGGGCAGGAAGATAATCCTGTTGTCAGATTCCAGGCTCTCCCTTCCCTCTCCAGACCGATTCTGTGATAGCACCTGGTCATTTTCTTCCAAAGCTTTCCCACAGTCTGTGTTTACTTTGTCAGTCTGAGTACTTGTTTGTAATCTACTCCCCCTCCAGATCAGTGGCTCTCAGACTTTAATGCACATCAAAATTCCCTGAAAGGCTGATTAAAAACACAGCTCACTGGGTCCCACCTCCAGAGTTTCTGACCTGTTAGGTTAGGGGATAGAGTTGGGGATTCCAGTTTCCAGAATCCTCCCCTGGAGGTCATGGTGATGATCATGGTGCGGTGACCTATAACTTTAGTCATCTAGGGTGGGCCTGAGAATGTGCATTTCCCGCCAGTTTCCAGGTGGTGCTCATTCTGCTGGTCTAGGGACCTCATGTTGAGAACCATTGGCCTACACCATCATCTTCCTGAGAGCAGGGATCATTTCTGACTGCTCTGCTAAAGTGACTGGCATACTATAGGCATTACATCGATATTTGTAGATTGGACGAATTGTTTTTGGAGTGGAGGTGGGGTGTAGGCCACAGATTGGCATGTGAGACTCTTCAAAAGATGTGGAAAAGAGCACCCAGCAGGAAGTAACCTAATTTCATGGACATAGACTTGCAAAGACGCATCTGAACAAGCAGAGAGGAGTTGTGAAAGTAGCAACTGGCAGCATGCCCATGAAAATCAGCTCCTGTGCCACAAGCCACACAGATCTCTCACAGGTCTCTGCACAAACATGCACTCTTCTCCACCAGAACAGGAAAAGTGAGTGGTTTTATGAGTCTGAGGTCTCATCAGATTTTTGCCACCCTGTAGCTACTCCCGCCCAGCCCATGGCTGCCATGTTCGGCAACAACCTAATACCTTAACTCTTTTCAGTCCACCCCATGTATTTCCAGGGGGGAAAGAAGTCCACAACATGACTCACAGGGGAACGTGGCTGGGGATTCCGGGTCCTAAAGCCCTTACCCTGGGGGTTGTGGTGATGACAGTGGTTGGATGTGGAATGACTTTAATACTCAGTGTCACTGTTCCTGTCTCAACGAGAGCCTCGGCTTTCTTCCTGCCAGACAGCAAGTTGTCATCAGTTACGTAGACAAGTAGCTTGTAGTCCCAGATCTTATCAAGCCCACCAGCATAGTCAAAGCGAGACGTGAGCAGCAGGCGTGTGACGTTGGAACCAGCGTTGGGAGAGAAGGTAAAATGATTGTTGACGTTGCCTAATGAGATTCGATGCAGGGGTGTTGGTAAAAAGAAGCAAAGAGAGTAAGAAATAAAGGTTTAGAAGAAAACTGCATTCAATCATTTGCTCAAATTTCCACACCTCAGGTGTAGACTGTATCTCTGATATACCAGAGTTGGATTAATTATAAGCTATAGGCTTTAACTGCACCAGAGATGGCTTTAGTACAAAGAAACCCTTGCTCACCACCAGCATGGCTGCAAATGAGGCTGAGTGGAACAGGACAATAGGACAACACACTTAGCCTAGTACCATCTTGCTGAGTATTAAGCAGAGACTTGGTAACCCTGCTGCAGCCCCTTCTGATGTATCATCCAGCAATTATTTGGTAACAGCATGTGTAATTCCCACTTAGACAAATGAGTGGGCAGCAAGAGGGTAGAATAGGTCATATCCCTAGCCATAGGCCAAGTTCACTGCATGCTTTTCACAGGACCCGGTGGGTCACACTGGTTATGGATGTCCCTGGAGTCCCCTGAAGGAAGGTGCCTCCTGGCTTTGCAGGAATTGCAGCCCCAAGTCCTCCTGAACCCACCCCATCACACCCCCAAACACATACACAGCTCTGCTGGGGCTCATGGCTCAGCTCAGGGAGCCTGGGGCAGAGAGGCTGTCAGCCCAAGCACACGCCTGCTCATTCCTCCACTGGCTCCAGACTCATTACCGACTGAACACCAGTAAATGGAGCAGGAGATGATGCAATTTTTGTTCCCTTAGCAGCAAAATGCTCCATAAAGGCCTTAGGGCTCTCAGTATGGATTATTTCCATCTTCAGCAACTGCAATCTCGAGGCAGTTTCTGCCCCTGGGTTTTGTGACACAGCCAGCTCGAGAGGCTTCCTACTGTTCAAGTTCCTGCTCCACCAAGGGCACAGCAGGCAGCAGGATGGGTTTTTACTCTCACGTGGAATTGTTCTGCTTGTTTGGGTTTAAATCTCTGGCCCCAGCACTTCATTAGATGAGCTATTTTGGTCTAATTTCCATTGAGGGGTGCTCTTTTTTCCCTACAATGGTATATTTTTAAAGACAGAAGATGAATGGAGCAGAAGAGAATTCCTGAGGACACATTTCAAAACGCACTTAATCTATTTAATCTATTATTATCCAGAGAGAGGACTGGGATTCCCTGCCCCCACTACAAGCTTTCAGGAAAAGAGGGGGTCGAAAAGTTGGACTCAATTTTTTCTAATGACACTAATATGCTTTATGTCTCATACTGTAGTCAGGAATTGGGGGGTAGGGTTCACCCGTTTCTTGGGCCTTTGGGCAGTTATGTATGGGGGTCTGTAGGAGTGAGGAGAGAAAGGGAAACTGAGAGGAGTGCTAGGAAGCATAGGGGCCGCTAGACTCTATCTCTGCTTTCCTCATTCAAATACTTCCCCAGCAAGCTGGGTGCAGTGATGTGCACTCGTAGTCCCAGCTACTTGGGAGGCTGAGCAGGAGGATTACTTGAGCCCAGGAGTTCAGGACTAGCCTGGGCAACATAGTGAGACCCCATTTCAAAAAAAATAATACCTTCCCCACTCCCATCCCACTTTGCCCAGATCAGTGTGTGAGCACAGACTCCCACCCTGGACAACTTCAGGGTTCTCAGAGACAGTACTATACCTGCGCCAATGGAGTAACGGAAAGATATGGGGCTGGAATCAAGGTCAGTACACATCAGCTTGAAGTTCTGAATATTTGTGCCAACTTTCAGATCCACTGGGAGAGCCAGGAAATAAGAGTTTGGAGTGCAAACTGGCTTTTCATCATTTTCTTCAAGGATGTTCACGGTGACCTAGAGCAGCAAGGAGGTAGGTGGTCATTCTCAACAGCTAAAACTCGTTGCATGCTTACTGCCTGTAGGCAGTTTTCAGGCTAAGCACTTTTCCTAGATTAGCTCATTTAAACTCATGTGAGATAGATGACGTGATTATTCCCATTTTATGAATGAGAAAATTGAGGTTTAGAGAGACTAGGTAATTGACCTAAGATCACTCAGCTAGTGAATGGCAGAGCTGGGATTTGAACTCAGGTCTGAACTACTCCAAATCCTATGTTATTAAAATCCTACACCATGTGCATGTGTGTGCGCACATGTATACATATACCTTGCCCTCCCCACGCACATGCCTGCGCCTGGACACATAGGCTGACTGACAGATAATACTGAATTGTTTTTCCAGGAAGGTGCAAGTTTATGGTGACTCCATGTGCTTCCTTGCCTGCTGCCGCTTGTGAATTGGAAGGTTTCTTTTTTTTTTTTTTGACACAGAGCCCCGCACTGTCACGCCCGGGCTGGAGTGGTGCTGTGGCACATCTCAGCTCACTGCAACCTCTGCCTCCCAAGTAGCTGGGATTACAGGAGCCTGCCACCATGCCTGGCTACTTTTTTGTATTTTTAGTAGAGATGGGGTTTCACGATGTTAGCAAGGCTGGTCTCGAATGCCTGACCTCATGATCCAACCCTCCCTGGACCTCCCAAAGTGCTAGGATTACAGGTGTGAGCCACCGCACGTGGCCTGTAAATGGAAGTTCTTTAACTCCAGCATACACAGAAATGGTTCTCAAGCCTGGCTCTGCTTTCTTGGGCCCACTTCAGATTAAATAGATTGAACTCTCTGGAGGGTGGGGCCCATGGCCTTCATGTATGTTCCCCAGCTGATTCCAATATGCAGCCAGGGCTAAGACCCACTGGGACAGAACAAGCAGGCCTGGTTAAACTGGAATCTCTTCTGTAACCTGGGCTATTAGCACTGTGCCAAGCCCTAGGGCTCACCTGCCACAAGCAGGGGTCAGCCTATTCTCTTTCATTGCTGTCTTTTATGCCTGGTGAATTGGAATATAGCCTGGGATGCCTGCCAGCACAGAATCGTAGAATGTCAGCCCTGAAAGGGACTTGCGTGATCATTTAGTTCACCACCCTTTTTAAAAAGCTTATGAATTTTGAGTCACATTCATGCTAACTTTGAAATTTGGGATTTCAGCTATTTCTATGCCTGGGAATAAATTGAAATGTTCACTCTAGTTAGCTCCCAAAGTGAAGTCCATTCATTTCTCTCAAAAAAAAAACCAGCCTAACACTGTAATTATCTCCAACTTTCCTTGGGTAGCAATGCCAAATCTTGCATATCATTAAAAGCATCATCCCATTAATTCAGAGCAAGCCATTGGAGGAGCCAGACTGTTTAGGCATTGGGTTATCAGGTGACTCTTCATTTAAGAGATAGAAAAATACGGATACAGAGATGAGCATTGCTCAGACTCCGTTGGAAAATTGGGATCAAAGTTAAGAAATGAACTCAGTCTCCTGACTCTGAACCAATCTTTGTCGATGGCCGCCTGCTGCTGAGAGTTCATTTTTGCCTTCACGCTTTTTTACTTTACTAATGGGAAGGACCAGGGAATAGTTTGGTCTTTGCAGCTGTCATGTTGCCCTTGGATCATCCAAACCACTGACAACACGGACCTATCAGACCCTTGCAACTCTAAGTGTGGCAGGGAACCAGCTGCACTGCCCCAGTTGGAAGCATGGAAGAAATGCAGAATCTCAGGCCCCTGACGCACTGACTCAGAGTCTGCTTATAACAAGATTCTCAGCATCAGAGGTTGGAAAGCAGGCTAGTAGCACAGCAACGATCTAAGATCTACCCCATCTGCTGTATGTGGTGGGGGGGTAGGAAAATGGCATAATTGCTCCTGCGGAGAAAACACGTAACTCCAAAACCACACTCAGCTTCTGGGCAGTACACATTTCACCACCAGCCTTCAGTGAAGGCAAAGTGGGATTTAAAGGGCCACAAGAGGAACCTCGTCTCACAAAGTGGCTTTGTGGGTCCACCAGATATTCCAATATCTGGACACCAATTTCAGTGCTTCTCTCTGTCACCCACAAACTTAGGCCTCAAAAATATGTGGGGTTGGGCGCGGTGGTTCACGTCTATAATCCTAGCACTTTGAGAGGCTGAGGCGGGTAGATTACTTGAGGTCAGGAGTTTGAGACCAGCCTGGCCAATATGGTGAAACCCATCTCTACTAAAAATACAAAAATTAGCCAGGCACGGTGGTGCACACTTGTAATCCCAGCTACTTGGGAGGCTGAGGCACAAGAATCACTTAAACCCAGCCCAGGAGGTGGAAGTTGCAGTGGACCAACTCCACCGTATTCCAGCCTGGGCAACAGAACAAGACTCTGTCTCAAAAAAAAAAAGAAACGAAAAGAAAAGCCTGGATCTTTATTTCCCAGGGCACCTTTACTTGTTTCTTGCCACATCCATTGGATGTGCCCTGGGAAGTTTCCTCACTGCCGCATCCACACTCTGGGGGTGCCAGAGAGACCCTAGGTCAACCAGTTGGGTTAGTGGGACTATACCAAGCAGCCCCACTCACAGTGACGGAGCTTGTGTCCTGGCTGTTGGTGGCCTGGATTCTGAGAATATACACGGAGGTTGTTTCATAGTCCACTTTAGTTACCAGCTGGAGTTCTCCTGTCTTGGGATTAATCCAAAATACGTTCGGGTACTGGAGGCCGGCCCCTCCGGTGGAGATGGAGTACAGGAGGCTGCTCTGGGGGAGGTCTTTATCAGTGGCTCGCACCTGTCCCACTCTGGTTCTGGCTGGAGGAATAAAATAATTGCAGTAAGTTCTGCTTTTAGCGGGTAGGGAAGGATGATCCAGGAACAGATGTCCTCACTGCCATGGGCAGAAGGACTTCTGGAGGCCTCCTTGCTGTCCAAACTCTGTTTTATATCTTCAATTCTACTAAATTGAAATAATGCTAACCAACACCCACCAGGTAACTGACCCTATGATCCAAGTAGTCCTGTGAGGTGTACTAGACAGTTTGTGCCCCCTCCCCCGTTTTTTGTTTTGTTTTTTGTTTTTTGAGAAGGAGTCTCACTCTGTCTCCCAGGCTGGAGCTCAGTGGTGCGATCTCAGCTCATTGCAACCTCCACTTCCTGGTTTCAAGCAATTCTTCTGCCTCAGCCTCCCAAGTAGCTGGGATTACAGGTACCCAACACCACGCCCCGCTAATCTTTTTCTAGTTTTAGAAGAAATGGGGTTTCACCATGTCAGCCAGGCTGGTTTCGAACTCCTGACCTCAAGTGATCCACCTGCCTCAGCCTCCCAAAGTGCTAAGATTATAGGTGTTAGCCACCTCGCCCAGCAATTTATGCCTTTACATAGACTCCAGGGACACCAATCATTTTGCTCTCATAAACAATAGTGCCAAGAACATACATCCTCACACAAACATCTCTTTGCAGCAGTGTTGTCTAAAAGTCCCGTGTGTTTCAATTTTCTGTAATGAGCATGAATTGCTCTTATAAAAATAAACAATTTTGAAATAATTTAGCAATTGGTGATTACAGATTATAGATTTTTAAATCCTCTTCCATTCTGCTAATTTTACAAATACTGTTGGTGGGGCTGCTAGTGTTCTGGCTTGCTTGTTTTATAGAAGTTCCTTCCCGTAAATTACATTCCTCAAGGGCAGAAGCCTTCTCTTGTTCAATTCTAGATCCCCAGCACTAAGTGTATGATCCAAAGTAGGTGATCAAAGAGAACTGCAGTAAGATCTGTGCATTCACAGAAAGCTTGTTCCCTTCTGATTTGCTATTCACTGAATAAAGTATAAGAAATTAAAAGCATTTTCTTAGGACCTTCATTTTGCATTTTGCTTGAAAACTTAATGTCAGGAAATGGAGACCATCCTGAAGAGAATGGATCATTTGAGAGGGAGTGTTTTGGTTTTGGTTTGATTTGTTGTTGTTGTTGTTGTTGTTTTTAATATGAAAAAAGTATCCATGATCTAAAGATGAAAGGCTGTGGGGAGTCTATTACATGAGAGCATTTACAGTATTATCTTCAAGATGAGAGAGCAAAAGAGAGGCAGACAGTGAAGCTGGAAGTGGAGAGTGAGTCTTTTCCTTAATGGGGTAAGAGTCTGCAAAAAGCGGGGTGTCGTAAAGGGTAGAAAAGAAGGCCTCCAGTGAATCCTAGCAGGGGAGAGATAAATTGTCTTTATTTTGTTTGTAAATGAAGGAAATACAGAAATGGGAAACCTTTTCTCTGTTGCTAAATTTCAGTTCTCTGGGTGAGCTGGATAAAACTCACAGTGGAGACCAAGAGAAAACTTAAGCTTCGAAAAGGGAGGATTAGCGGAATTGGGCAAACAGACAAGGAAGCAATCAGAGGCTTCCAAGAAAGGCAGTTTCATCAACAGTTTTCAAAAGTCCAAGTTTCACCTGAAGGGCCCCTCAGCAGCAAGGAAAATTTAAAAGAAATAAGAGATGCAATAAATACTAATCAGCTGTGAATCACTGTGCAAAACAGCACAGGAGACCTCCAGAAGGGAGCTTTCCACTCCGAAGAACACGCGTTTGGACAGAGTCCATCAAGAGCACTGTGGTCTGTGACTTTGTGACTTACCTGGTCTTCTTTCTGACACAGAAAATACGTAGGATGGCCTATCAAAAATGAGAGGAAACTCATTTTCTGGGCTTGTTAGGATATAAATGTAGATGTTATCTAAAAATGGAAATAGAAACACATTTAATCACAAGTTCATGTTCATCCATTTGTTTATTCAACATCTTTAAAGAATCTCCTGTGTACAGGCTCTGTGCATAGGGGATACCAGGTGACTAAGCTCTGGGAACTCCTGCCTTTCAGATGCTGAGGGTGGTCACCCTTTGATAAGCACATGAGCACACAGGGCACTACAGAACCCAAAGGAGGAGCAGCTTCCAGGAGAAAGTACAAGCTGAGCCTTACAAGGATAGAATTAAACAAATGGGCCAGGGGCGAGATTGGTGGGGCGTTGTAGGCATATGCAAAAATGCCAACGTATTAAACCACATAATTCATTCAGGAAAACTTCAAGCTGTTCGCCCAGTTGGAGAAAAATGGTGACTTGGGCCAAGCGAGGTGGCTCACGCCTGTAATCCCAGCACTTTGAAAGGCCAAGGCGTACAGATCACTAGGTCAACAGTTTGAGACCAGCCTGATCAACATATTGAAACATTGTCTCTACTAAAACTACAAAAATGAGCTGGGTGTGGTGGCACGTGCCTGTAATCCCAGCTACTTGAGGGGCTGAGGCAGGAGAATAGCTTGAACCTGGGAGACAGAGGCTGTGATGAGCTGAGATTGCGCCACTGCACTCCAGCCTGGGAGACAAAGTGAGTCTCCATCTCAAAAAAAAAAAAAAAAAAAAAGGTTGGGGGGCTTGGAGGCAAGTGACAGGAGGTGAAGCTGGAGAATTAAGTGGCAACAAATGATGAAAATTTTTGTATCCCAAGCCCAAGAGTTTGAACTTGAACTTGACAGCTACAGGAGATGCTTGAAGGCTTTAACCAAGAAAGTAATATGATGACATTTGCATTTCCTGAAAAATAATTGACAGAAATGTGGAGGATGCATTGGAAAGTGTTGAGACTGAAGGTAGAGAGACCCTTCAAAGACTCTTAAGTGTTGTAATTCAGTCCCTGGGTGAGAGCAGTACTAGTGAGATGGAGAACCTAGTACAATACTTAGTATTGCCCAGCAGAGTTTAGTTATTGATAAGAAAGACACATGAAATAAAACAAAATGATACTTGCTTTTATAGTAAGGGGCCCCCACATCCTGCACCTGGATTATCACCATGTATTTATTGCCGGCTGCTAGATTACTTGGATTTTCATAATCTAGATCACCAATCAGCTAGATTAAAACAGAGATAGATTATACAGATTAAACAATCCTATTTATTGTGCTGAGAGAGACATTTTCATGTGTTGCTACTGGATATGTAAATTGGCAAAACACTTTTGGAAAACACTTTGCCCATAAAAATGAGGAGCTTTAAAAAGTTATGACCATACCTTTGCTCACTGCTAGTGAATTTGTTGAAATAATTTACCAGGAGAGGGAATCTATGTACAAACATGTTCATTAAGCACTACTGTTCAACAGCACAGGATCACAACTTCAGATTCATTGAAGAAAAGCACAGAATTGAATCTTTTATGCAGGGCTGTTTCATCATAGCAGTCTCTCCTTACTATCTATGGTTTTGCTTTTGACAGTTTCAGTTACTTACAGTCAACCGCAGTCTGAAGATAGTGAGTACAGTATTATAAGATATTTTGAGAGAGAGAAACACATCCACATAACTTGTTTTCTTTATTCTTCTTTAGAGATAGAAGTCCCCTTTGTTGCCCAGGCTGGTGTGCAGTGGCTATTCAAAGGTGTAATCATAGCTCACTGCAGCCTCAAACTTGTGGCCTTAAATGATCCTCCCATCTCAGCCTCTCAAGTAGCTGGGACTGTGGGTGTACACCACCATGCATGCCACATAACTTTTGTGATAGTATTTTGTTATAATTTTTCTATTTTATTGTTCATTATTTTTGTGAATACTTACTGTACCTAATTTATAAATTAAACTTACTATAGGTATATATGTATATAAGGAAAAAACATAATGTATGTGGGGTCTGGTACTGTCTATAGTTTCAAGCATCCACTAGGGGTCTTGGAATATACCCCCTGTGGATAAGGGGGCACTACTGTATTTAAAATATTTATGCTGGCTGGGCACAGTAGCTCATGCCTATAATCCCAGCACTTGGGGAGGCCGAGGTGGGAGGACTGCCTGAGACCAGGAGTTTGAGACCAGCTTGGGCAAGATAGCAATACCCTATCTCCACAAAGAACTAAAAAATTAGCCAGGGCTGACATGTGAGGATCACTTGAGCCTAGGAGTTCGAGGCTCTGCTGAGCTATGATTGCCACACCGCACTCTGGCCTGGGTGACAGAGTGTGATGTAGTCTCTTACAAAAATAAATAAAAATTAAAAATACTTATGCATATAGGCATAAAATACACATGAAATATATCTATAGAAAAAAGACAAGAGGGAAATGTACCAAACTATTAACACTGGTTAGCAGTAAATGGTGATGCTTTTCTGTGCTTTTACATTTTCTACAGTGAGCATGTATTAATTTCCTAAACAGAAAAAAATAGAAATTATTTTTAAGATGGTGCAATGAATAAAGTGGGTGAGATGTTCTTGGGGATTGAAGAAGGGTTTGGGGTGTGAAGTGGAGAAGAAAGCACAGTGAGGGGAGGAGAGCAGGCGGCTGGCTTCCCTCCCTGAGGCTGCCGCTTTCCCAGCGCTTCTGTTTTTCTCTTTTCCTTCACCACACCCTCCAGCAGAAGCTCTGTAAGGAAGGGTCTAACTCAGCTCATGGGGACCCACTTTTCATGCCCATCCTTCCTCCAGTACAGCGTTTGTCCCTTGGAGTTGCCAGCAAGGGGGCTCCCTATACATCCTCACTGTCTCCCTCTCCTCTGGTCTCCAGTGGTTCTACAGTGTGGAATTTATCCAGACACGCTCAAGGCCCGGCCCTGCTTTCTCTCACCTCACACCTCTATGGGCCAGGAATGAGCACTCAAATAAACAAAAGTGCCTGAGCACAGAGGGCACTGACATGTCTGGGAAGGCACACTAAGCAGGTACACAAACTGCATGCTACCCAAGAAAGAATCCAGTCCTTAGCGGCCCGGGCACAACTATGTGTAACCAACGATTCCTGGAACAAGGGTAGAATAAAGAGCGAATGGAGAACACAGACTCACTATTAAGCCTGTCAGTTACAGTCGCTCTGAGAGGGCGTTACCTTGGAAATTTCTCTCTATGGGGCAGCAAAAGCACGATGCGTGTTGGACCAGTTCCCGATGCCCTTTTAATGATGCAATGACCATTAACTGACCACAATTTTCCCAGAGCCAGCTGGATCCTGTAAAAATCTGCCGCCGCTCCCCACTCCAGATGGCATGGTGAAGTTGAATCTGTTGTTTGGTGCCTCACTGTCATCATCGAAGCAGAAATTGTTCAGGTCAAGAAGCAACGTCCCGTTGGCTGTTCTTTCCGGCACCATAATGCTGGTGAAAAGACACAATTCAGTATTTCCCCCAACAAATGGTGATCGAGTGTTTCTTCTCACATGGGTCCTGGGCTAGACATCTCTGCTTTCGCTGCAATTCCAAGTAAGTCCATGATCATGGCAGTCACCTCCTAACCGGTCTCTCTGATTCCACCCTTGCTGCCTTTTGGGCTATTTTAAACACAGCAGCCAGAGAGATCCTGTTAACATAGTGTCAGATCATATCGCTCCTCTGCTCCTAAGTCCCAAATGGCTCCTCATTTCACAAGAAGTCCCACCTTTGATCTTCAGGACCCTTTATGACACACCCACCTTTTCCTCTCTGAACATTGCCCACTAGTTCTTCTCCTTGTCCACTCTGGCCTCCTGGTGCTCCCTGAACTCTTCAAGAGGCTCTGGCCTCAGCGTCACTGCACTTGCTGTGGAATCCTCTCCCCACAAATACCCATGTGGCTCCCACTTTCACTTTCTTTCGTCTGTCTAATCAAATGTCACCTTATCAGTGAGGCCACCCTATCCAGAATGGCAGTGATCCCTGGCTGCCACTTCCTTTCCTGTTCCCCTCTTTGTTTTTAATTCTTAACACACATCATCATCTGATACACCATTCTGTTTATTGTCTATTTCCTTCCTAGAAAGTAAACTCTATGAGGGCAAGGATCTTTGCATTTTTCTTGGCACACTCAATAAATATTGGTTGAGTGAATGAAAAATAGACTCACAAGACTAGCACAGTCATGGAGAAGAATATAAGAAAAATACAAATTTTACCTCCTGCCTGAAGGAGTTTCTAATTAGGCTATGAAAAATCCCTGTACCCTTTGTCTCCCATGCTTTGAAGATTGAGAATTCCTTGACTTGTGTTCTAGTGGCTTCAATGGCCTAGAAGGGCCTCCTAATACCTTTATATTATTCATTCAAAAGAGGTTTATTAATGGTCAAATTTGGGTGTCTCAATCTCAGTAGACTCCAGGGTTTAGGCAAATAACATAAATGAGTAAAGCTACCCCCAAACTTAGAGCCTTCTAATGAAGCCCAGCTTTTGTGGGAGGTTCTGAGGAAGACTAATGAACACCTTGAGGTTTCAGTTCATTGAAGGCCTTTCTCATGTCTCCACGTTTCAGTTTCTCCATCTATAAAATGGACATAAATTATATCAATTAGTTTTTACTACGGAACGCACCATCCCCAAACTGAGTGAATTAAAACAACAAGCATTTATTATTTCTCACAGTACTACAGGTTTTCCCACAGTCCTTCTGGTTTTAGTTTAGCTCAGCTGGTCTCTGTGATCACTGACAGCTTGACTGGGGCTTGATGGTCTAGGATGGCCTCACTCACACGCCTGGTGGTGGGAAGGAGCTTGGTTTCTGCTTCTTGTTGTTCTTGTCTTCTAGAAGGTCAGTCTAGGCTCATTGCATAGAGGTCTCTGGCTTCCAAAAGTAACAAGAGAGGGCAAGTTGCAGTGCACATGCATTTTTCCAGCCTGTGTTGTACCATGTTTGTGAATGCTCCAGTGGTCAAAGCAATGCAGGTGGTCAAGCTCAGATTCAAGGAGACCCATCTCTTCTTTTGAGATGGAGTTTTGCTGTTGTTGCCCAGGCTGGAGTGCAATGGTGCGATTTCAGCTCACCACAACCTCCGCCTCCTGTGTTCAAGAGACTCTCCTGCCTCAGACTCCCAAGTAGCTGGGATTACAGGCATTTGCCACCATACCTGGCTAATTTTAAATTCTTAGTAGAAATGGGGTTTCTCCCTGTTGGTCAGGCTGGTCTCGACTCCTGATCTCAGGTGATCTGCCCACCTCAGCCACCCAAAGTGCTGGGATTACAGGCATCAGGCACTGTGCCCACCAAGACCCAACTCTTGGTAGAGGGAATAGCAAAATCACATTGCGAAGGAGCATGCATACAGAGCAGGCAGGGAGGAATTTGTGGCTTTTTTTTTCTTTTTTGTTTGTTTTGGCTACCTATCTCAATCATATTTTGCCTTAGTAGAACATCTTACAAAAATATATCGTGGCTGTCATGAGAGTGTGCCTGGAAGGCCTCCAAGCACGATCACATAACTGACCATCGGTTTCAGCTGCTGGGCTCTGAAATCCACCACTGTGTTTGTGGTGAGGGCACATACCAACAACTGGTCATGGCAAAGATACTAAGGTTTATTCCTGTCCTATGTTCACTGACAGTTGTTCCAGGACCCCCAGTGGCCTAGCTGAACACTCCTTAGATGGCATGGCAGCCTAGAACATGTCCATCTACCTTCCCTCCCTCTTTTCTTTCACCCAGGTCAGCCTTGCATCATGATCTGATGACTTGCCCAGCCTTGTCCATCTCTCTCCCCATTTTCTGCCACAGGCATCTCCCCTAATAATAGCCTTACACATTTAATCCCATCTTAGTATCTGGTTCTTGGAGCATACACTTCTCTCTGCAACCAAACTCTGCCACCTTCTACGTTCCATAGCCTCTTTTCATGGCAGATAAAATGGGCTCTGGGCGCAGTGCAGATGGCGCAAAGTCTGACAGCAAGGATGGTCATGGGCCACTGAGGATAACAGGTTTGCTGGTTGGAGTGAAAACAGGCATAATGGAGTCTCCATGATGCCTTACTGGCAAAGATCACCTCTGCATTTCAGCAGGATTGGAGTCTGAGCATTCTTGCCTTGATTGCACAATGTGGTTGCATTCATAGGGACTTAGAATAGATACCAACTTACTAAACACTAACTTCATGCTGTGTCATACCCCTTTAAAAACACTATCTCTAATTTCCTCATGTCAGAGATGTTTGCATTCTTGTCGCCACCGCACAGGGGAAGAAAGAGTGGTTCCAAGCAGTTTCCCAGCCTGTCCAGGAAAGTGGATGTGTCCAGACACGATCCTCTGCAGTGTAAGAGTCCCTGTAAACTTGAACTTCCATTGATAAGTATCCAGGCTCACAGATGGTTTGGGGATCTAAGCCTTGATTTCAGCTCTGCAGAAGCCAGAAGACTGCATCATTTAAAGAATCCAAGGTCCTGAGGCCAGACATTTCAGGAACTCCAGCCCTTCACTTGGCCCCTCAGGGCTGCTTGGCCTGTTAGCTCATTCATCCCTGACACTTGGTGTTTTTCCCCTACGCGCCTAACTTGGAAAGCCACTCCCCTCATTCAGCAATCCCTGCCTCAAAAGCAGGCTGCCCTCTTCCCAGCCATCAGACCATGTTTCTCTCCCCACGCAAAGGTGACTGTGTCCAGCCCATTCCGAATCAGCCAGACTGCTCCGCCTCTTGCTCACAAACAGCTTGCGAAGCACTTTCAGCGAAGCGCCTAACAATTTACAACCAGAAAGGGGGCTGTCACGGTGCCTCGGATGCCTCCGTGGGGCCCTGGGCTCATTCATCATCAGCCTGGGAAAGCCGCAGGGGCCTCGGCGCGAAGGGCTGGGAGCCTGCAGGGGCCCGCACGGGCAGCAGGGGGCGCCCGCCTCCTCCAGGCCGCCCTATTCACCGCGGGAGTAGGGCACGCGACCTCCAGCAGCTGCGCTGACCCCACCCGCTCTGCCACCTGCGCTCACGAACTCCCCAGCAGGGCCACGCCCAGAGCCTACGAGGAAGGAACAAACATTCAGGTACAAGTGTCAGATCCCGTGGCAGCACCACTGCTATTGTCGCTTTGTTCTATTTTGACCTGCTTGTGTTCTTGCTTTGACATAATTGGATTGGAGAAGGCATAAGGCTGGGAGGATGGCGGGTGCCGCAGGTCCGGGCCTCTCGGCCCTCTCTGCACCCGTCCTTATGCAGACTTGGGATGCGGGGCTGGGCTTTTAGACCTCATCCCTGGGACTGCAGAGGAGGGTCCCTTTTGTTGCCCTGCCTCACAAATTGGCATTCATACTGTGGTTGAGAATTCATCCCGCTAGAAGAGCCCAGAGAAGGGACTTGAGCCTTGGTTAGATCACCTTCAGTAATAAGTGCAATTAGTCCAGTTACAGATTTCACATTGGCCTTCAGAGCTAATCTGAAGGGAAGATTATCTAGAGCAGGACTCTGGGCTTGCCTGGACAGTCTAGGATATTCGAATTGTGGTTGCACCAGCTAATATGGAACACAGTCTGCAAACTGTATTTCCATACCCCAGGGGACTCTGTACTGCAGGAAGCCAAATACACACTTAACAGGTATGCACGGAAGGGAGCAAGTGGGCAGGGAAGGTTCGAGATAGCGCATCCCTCTCCAGGTATTCTCACTTCTTAATCTCTACCCCCTACCTCTTAGGGCAGAGGAACAAGGAAGAGCAGGAGGGTGGAAGAGGGCAGGAGCTTCCCAGGATGTACAGGAACTGCCCAAGGGTGCTAGCACAGATTTAAAATGTCAAAGAAAGCGTTAAGTGTGATGCTACAAATCATCTCTACTCCATCCCCAGGGTCCAGACATCTCTCTACCAACGGTGGGTTCAATTTATGCATGTAAAGGTGTGGAAGTTACAATCCTAACTACCCATGCAGCTGTCCCCACCCATCTAATGGACTGTAGAGCTCAGGTTGGGATAGAAACCTAGCACGTGCTCAAGATTGTGACTGACGTTATTGGGGTGTCAGCAGAAAGCAGCTGGAGAATTAGGATCATTCTAGGAGGGGTCAGTAAAGGGACTAAGAAGAAGGTGCTCCCTCACAGGGTATATGGAAATCTCAAGGGATGATGCAATATCTCAGAGCTCGAGAGTGAAGCACCCTTACCACCTCTAGGCCCAGGGGAACCAGTGGAGGGAACAGGTCCTGCCACTAGGTATAGAGAGCTGCCTATGGGAATGGAGACCTTCAGGCAGGGGAGGGGTGCATCCAGCTCACAAGGAGAGAGCCTGGCCCTACCCTTTCCCCCTTCCAGGATTCCCCATTGGCCAACCAGAAGCTGGAAGGCAAGGGAGCTGGTTGGTGTCTGATATGGTTTGGCTGTGTCCCCACCCAAATCTTATCTTGAGTTCCTACATGTTATAAAGGGGACCCAGTGGGAGGAAATTGAATCATGGGGGCAAGTCTTTCTTGTGCTGTTCTCATGATAGTGAATAAGTCTCACCAGATCTGATGGCTTTATAAGGGAGAGTTTCCCTGCACAAGCACTCTCTCTTTGCCTGCTGCCATCTATGTAAAACATGATTTGCTCCTCCTTGCCTTCTGCCATGATTATGAAGCTTCCCCAGCCATGTGGAACTGTAAGTCCATTAAATCTCTTTCTTTTGTAAATTGCCCAGTCTCAGATATGTCTGTATCAGCAGTATGAAAACAGGCTAATCCAGTAAATTGGTACCAGCAGAGAGGGGCACTGCTGTAGATAACTGAAAATGTAGAAGTGACTTTGGAAATGGGTAACAAGTAGGGATTGGAACAGTTTGGAGGGCTCAGAAGAAGATAGGAAAATGTGGGAAAGTTTAGAACTCCCTACAGACATGTTGAATGGCTTTGACAAAAATGCTGATAATGATATGAACAATGAAATCTAGGCTGAGGTGATCTCCGATGGAGATGAGGAACTTGTTGGGAACTGGAGCAAAGGTGACCCTTGTTATGTTTTAGTAAAGAGACTGGTGGCATTTTGCCTCTGCCCTAGAGATTTGTGGAACTCTCAACTTGAGAGAGATGATTTAGGGTATCTGGTGGAAGAAATATCTAAGCAGCAAAGCATTCATGAGGTGAACCTGGGTGCTGTTAAAGGCATTCAGTTTTATGAAGGAAGCAGAGTTTAAAAGTTTGGAAATCTTGCAGCCAGGCAATGCAATAGAAAGGAAAATCTCATTTTCTGAGGAGAAATTCAAGCCAGCTGCAGAAATTTGCATAAGTAACAATGAGCTGAATGCTAATCACCAAGACAATGGGGAAGATGTCTCCAGGGCATGTCAGAGACCTCTGTGGCAGCCCCTCCCATCACAGGCCCAGAGGTTTAGGGGTAAAAAATGGTTTTATGGCCTGGGCCCAGGGTCCCTCTGTTGTGTACAGAAGAAGAAAGGAAAATGTGCAGTTTAGGGACTTGGTGCCCTCCATCCCAGCCACTCTAGCTGTGAGCGACTAAAAGGGGCCAAGGTATAGCTCAGGCTGTTGCTTCAGAGGGTAGAAGCAGCACCTTGCCAGCTTCTGCATGGCATTGAGACTGCACAGAAGTCAAGAATTGAGATTTAGGAACCTCTGCATAGAAGAGGATATATGGAAATGCCTGGATGCCCAGAAAGAAGTTTGTTGCAGTGGAGTGGGGTGGGTGGCACTCATGAAGAACCTCTGCTAGGGTAGTGCAGAAGGGAAATGTAGGGTTGGAGTTGCCACACAGAGTCCCTACTGGGGCATTACCTAGTGGAGCTGTGAGAAGAGGGCCACTGTCCTCCAGACCCCAGAATGGTAAATCCACTGACAGCTTGCACCATGCACCTGGAAAAGCCACAGACACTCAATGCCAGCTCATGAAAGCAGCCAGGAGGGAAGCTGTACCCTGTAGAGGTAAAGGGGCGGAGCTACCCAAGGCCATGGGAACGCACTTCTTGCATCAGCATGACCTGGATGTGAGACATGCAGTCAAAGGAGATCATTTTGGAGCTTTAAGATTTGACTCCCTGCTAGATTTCAGACTTGCATGGGGTCTGTAGCCCCTTCATTTTGCCCAATTTCTCCCACTTGGAACAGCTGTATTTACCCAAAGCCTATACTCCCATTGTATCTAGAAAGTAACTGACTTGCTTTTTATTTTACAGGCTCATAGGCAGAAGGGACTTGCCTTGTCTCTGATGAGACTTTGGACTGTGAACTTTTGAGTTAATGCTGAAATTAGTTGAGACTTTGGGTGACTGCTGGGAAGACATGATTGGTTTTGAAATGTGAGAACATGAGCTTTGGTAAGGACTGGGTCAGGATGATATGGTTTGGCTGTGTCCCCACCAAAGTCTCATCTTGAATTCCTACATGTTGTAGAAGGGACCTGGTAGGAGGTAAATGAATCATGAGGGCAAGTGTTTCCTGTGCTGTTTTCATGATCAGGAATAAGTCTCACGAGATCTGATAGCTTTATCGGGGGAGCGTCCCTACACAAGCTCTTTCTCTTTGCCTGCTGCCATCTTTGTAAGACATGACTTGCTCCTCCTTGTCTTCTGACATGACTGCGAGGCTTCCTCAGCCATATGGAACTGTAACTCCAAATAAACCTCTTTCTTTTGTAAATTGCCCAGTATTAGGTATGTCTCCATCAGCAGCATGAAAATGGACTAATACAGTATCCAACCAGGTCAGCATCTTGGAGCACAGAACAGGGTGGAGACTGGATCTGAAGGGACAAGTCAGGGGTGTGTCTAGAACAGAGTTTAATCATTTTGATATCAGACTCGAGGCCACATGGATCCTCTAGCATTATGCAGGGCATGGCATCTGGGACAAGAGGGAGACATCCATGAGTAAAACAAAGGAATTTCTATTTCTACTGTTCCTCCTAGGCAATCCTGGTCTGGGATCCTTTGTCCTCTGCATGTATTGGGTTTATGTTCAGAGTCACCTGGAGAAAACTTACAAAACCAGTCAAAGATAAACTCAGGAGACTCTCCCCATGGGGCCTTCTGGAACTGAGACCCACCCTGGTCTTCAGCTTTGCTCCAGATATAGGGCCATCTCTTAGAGTGGAATTGCTTTCCACAGCCCCAGTTCCTCCCACAGAGCCCTCTTTAGCCTCTCAAGAGACCAGAGACTGGCTGGGACAAAACCTCAGGGGCGAGGCTAACGTGGGAAAGTACTAATCATGTGGCTATTTGACAAAATAGTAGAAAAATAATCTTGTTTTCAAAAAGCATATTAACCCAGAATCACAAGGGACTGTATTTTTAAATAATAGCAAAAAGAATGAGTCAAAATATACAAAATCACTTGGATCCCACTTGTATCTGCATTTTTTTCCCTTTCAGATGCCTTTTGTTTATATTCAATTAAGTTGTATAAGGTGAATTTGATGCTTTGTTTGGTTTTACATAAGTAGTTGGTTTGATTTATTCATCTGGCTGGTGGTGTGTTTCTCTGGGAGTTCCTATTTACTGATCCTAAGGCTCAAGCATCTATTATAACTGCTAACTAACAGCCCCGTCTTGCCACCCGTGGCAATAAATAAAGAGCAGGCACAGTCCAGAGAGGGCCTAACAAGTCCCTGTGGTCCTTTTCACCAACGGAGATGAGCAAGATATAGAAGGGAGCAAAATAAAAAACAATTCTTAAGAGTAAGAAAGTGAGCAAGGGAGATAATGAAGAAGAAGGAAAATGAAAGAGGGAAGAGGAAAGGACAATGATAAGGAAAGCTGTGGACAAAAGTGAGCAGTTCAAATCGATTTATTCTAGTGAGCTGTTTCTCCAAATGCCTACAATTCTTCAGATCCTCCTGAGAATATACCAGAGAAGCCAAAGGGTAGAAGGCCACCAGAGCTGCAATATCCAGCACAAGTTTCAAAGTGTGCATACCTGAAGGTGAACCTTTGGCATGTGGCAGGATTGTCGTTGATGTCTTCCACAATGAAGGTTATCTGGATGCGATTCTCCTGACCCCCATATGGTCTGTCCTTCACGAGAACTTCCAGGGAAATGGCGGGATTTTGTCTCAATTCACCTGCATCTCGGTCAATCCTCTGGGCCACTTGAATTGCACCAGTCACTAAGAAAGCAAAGGTTAGAATGTGACCCTTTGAAGAGAAATGAAAAGGAATACAGAAACTTGGAGAAACCTGGAAAAGACCATTCTAATAGGAGGAAGAGCTTATACAGAGCATAATCTCTATACAAGTACATTTTTGAAAACCCATGAAGTTCCTGTGTTAGGCATTTATTGGGGTATCTGGCCTGACCCTTCTAGGAATTCTCATACTGCACTTCAGAGTTGGGTCCCTGGGGGTAGCCTTTGTCCATAGTAGACTGGACTGGTAGAGAGCTGACCCCAACTTGACCCACAGGACTCTCTTATTGAAGAATTTCTAACTGAAAAGACACACATTGGAGGCTCAGCCAGGCTAATGGAGCTACAGAGCTGAGGTCCCTAGAGCAGCACTGGATCACATCCTTCCTATGCCCCCGTCTTTTGACATTTTCTTTTTTTTTTGAGACAGAGTCCCGCTCTATTGCCAGGCTGGAGTGCAGTGGCCTGATCCCGGCTCACTGCGACTTCCGTTTTTCCGGTTTCGAGCAATTCTCCGGCCTCAGCCTCCCGAGTAGCTGGGACTACAGGCACGCCTGGCTAATTTTTTGTACTTTTAGTAGAGATGGGGTTTCAGCATGTTGGCCAGGATGGTCTCGATCTCTTGACCTCGTGACCCGCCCGCCTCGGCCTCCCATCTTTTGATATTTTCTTAGGAGATGCCCTGAAACCTGTTGATAGATGTCCCTGCCTTTTTTTTTTTTTTTCCTTTTGGTGAGCATGGTTTGCCTTAGTTTCTGTTACCTGCAACCAAAGAATCTTAATAAATATGCTCAAAGAATTTAAAAAAAACCCAAACTCTCTCTACTTGTTAAAAGTTGAATTCTGCAACACTAGAGTAGACAGCATTCTCAACCATGGTTGTCCCTACACTCTCAGCTAACAGGGCATTAGGACGTTTTCAGAGGCAGTGCTCAATTATTGCCTTTGCCTGCGTCTCCTGGGAATAGGTATCCTTTGCCCAAAAGCCTAAGGAGCCAGTAGCACATTGTCTTCCTGGGATTGTCCAAGGCTGAAGTCCTTTTTGTTGATGCAATTAGGACTTACAGGGGTGGGACGGTCTGGTAGTGGTTAAGAGGACAGGCCTGAGGAATCGGGCAGCTTACGTTGGTACTTCTGCTTCACGACCTACAAGCTGTGAGACTTTGAGCAAGTTGTTTAACCTGCCTGAGGCTCTCCCTAGGCCTCAGTTTCCTCATCTGTAAAATGTGAATGATGATAGTTCATTGAGTTACCATCTTGAGTACTTGAGATGAGATACATGTGAATAATCACTCAGCATAATGCCTGGTATGTACTAAGGCCCCAGTAAAAGATGGTTATAGAAGAGAAGGGGAATTCCTCCCCTTCAGGGATGGGAAAATAACTCCCAGCTGTCTGGCAGATTGATCTGGAATGACACTGTCCCATACAGTTACCACTAGTCACATGAGAGTTATTGAGTGATTAAATGGTGCTAATCCCGATTGAGATGTACCGTAAGAATAAAACATACAACAATCTTCCAAGACTTGGTCCAAAGAAGATGATACGAAATACCTCATGAATACCTTTTTTTTTTTTTGAGGCGGGGTCTTGCTCCGTCTCTCAGGATGGAGTAGAGTGGAATGATCATAGCTCACTGCAGCCTTAAACTCCTGGGTTCAAGAGATCCTCCAGCCTTGACTTCCTCAGTAGCTGGGACTATAGGTGTGGGTCACCACACGCAGCTAATTTTTAAGTTTTTAGTAGAGACAGGGTTTCACTATGTTGCCCAGGCTGATCTCTAACTCCTGGGCTCAAGCAATCCTCTGGCCTCAGCCTCTCAAAGTGCTGGGATTACAGACATGAGCCACTATACCTGGCCATGAATAACTTTTAAGTATTGATCACATTGAAATGATATTTTATACATGTTGAATTAAATAAAAATGCCTCATTGAAATAAATTTCTCTTATTTCTTTTTACTTTTTAAAAATATGACTACTAGAGACTTTGAAATTATATAAGTGACTTCATTCTATTCCTATTGAACAGTGCTGAGATAGCTCCTCTCTTCAGAAGACTAAAGGGTACTCTCAGGATAAGTAATCCATCCATCCTTACACACCTGCCTTTGAGAAAATGGTGATGGGATTCAGGACACATTACCCTAAAATATGGCACCCTGCATTTGAGAAAACAACAGAGGCAGGAAGGCCTCTCTGACCTTCTCTTGCCCTTCTTCCCTGAAGCAGACCGTAAAAGAGCTCTCTGGCTTTCCTTTGAAGCAGTTGTAAAACCTTCATTCCAGAGGTATCCTACCTATACCTGGAGGAAAGGCACATCCTATTCGGGAAGACAGAGATGCCAGGGCCTTGCTAAATTCCCCCAGGTTTATTATCATTAGATCATACCCTTCTGTCCTCCAATCATACTTCTCCATAATTAGTCACTTCATCAAACTGAGCATAAAAATACATGGGTTTCCCTGTTTCTTAGAGTCTTCATTTCTGGAGGCTCTGGTGTAACATAAAACTTACGTTAAATAAATTTATATGCTTTTCTCCTGTTAGTCTGTCTTTTTTATAGAGGTCTCAGTCACAACCTAACAATGGGTAAGAAAATAAATATCTTCACCACCCCCCTAGCTCCCACAAAGGTGAAGGGTGAAATAGTTGTCAACCCTGTTTTGTTTCCCCAGCCCCCATGCCAGCTGCTTTTAATGCATCTATTACCTTGGTAACCACTGATTACCCCAGACAGAAAGACATGCCCCAGACCAGAAGATGAGAAAAATACAATCAGCCCTCTGTATCCATGGGTTCTGCATCCTCAGATTCAACCAACTGAGGATTAAAAGTATTCAGGAAAAATAAATGGATGGTTGCATCTGTACTAAACATGTACAGACATTTTTTTTCTCGTCATTATTACCTAAGCAATACAATATAACAACTCTCCACATAGCATTTACATTGTATTGGGTAGTATAAGTAATCTAGAGATGATATAAAGTATATGGGGGGACATGCATAGATTATATGCAAATACTATGCCAGTTCATAGAAAGACTTGGGCATACATGGATTTTGGTATCCACGGTGCATGCTGGAACCAATCCTCATGGATATTGAGGGATGGCTGCATTGTAAAACAATCCAAATGGCTCAATTAGAGGGTGCATTTAAGGATGGAGGTGAGTGGCTTACCCTGATTTATCATGAAATATTTGTTAACAGTGGTAATGCTGTAGAGGAGGTGGCTGGGAAGACCTTCCTCGTCAGGATCCTCCGCTGTGATATTGGCCACGATGGTTCCAGGACTCAGTTCCTCCAAGATCGTGTACACTCGTGTCAGGCTGTAACAGAGAGACAGCAGACGCAGCTAATTTTCAGGGGCACAGGAAAGTAGCATCTAGGCGATGGGTATTTTGGTTAGTCCTAAATATAGTGCAGAGCTGTTCAAGTTGCATCAACAAGCTCAGCGGGAGAGCACAGCAGCAGAAAGGAGCGTGGCTAGCTTTTGTATTCCCAAAGATCACATCCCTGTGGATGCGAAGAATACCGCGCTGCCGTTGCAGCGATTTACATGGGCCACCACAGTCTCCGACTACACACATCTGCCTAATGTCATTTCAGATCAGCCTTGGCATTAATGTCTTTTGAAATAAGGATAGTTGGTCTATCCAGCTATCTTTTCTCATTTTCCCACTTTTTGTGCAGATTTCCCTGAATTCTTTTAGAAATCACTGTATCCAGAGTTACAAGCCAGGGTCATGTCCGGAGCTGCAGGTTCCCTCTCTTGTTCCTGACTCCCATCCCATGGCTGCCACCAGAAGCCAGAAATGCTGTAAAGCTTCTCTATTCTCACACCTTTGCTCACTTTGTTTTTTCTTCCTTGTCTTTTTCTTTCTTTCTTTTTTTTTTTTTGTCTGAGGATACGTAATGTATGCATAGAACTTGCGTGCCTTTCCAAGTTGCATGAATCATGAGGTCAGCTCTTTGAGCTGAGAACTAGGTCCCCTGGCAGAAGACCAGGCCCCATAACTGTCCTCCTTCTTGCAAGATAACCCCAAATCACCAGCTTACCCATGTTCCTCAGACCTCCACCAATGCCTTTGGAACAGGCCAGTAATGAGACTGATAGGTTGGGAGTTTTAACTAACTATACATTGAGTAATTTTGAATGCTTTAAGGGAGGCTTATTGTTTAAAATAACTCTGCAGGAAGTCCTTTTGCTGAGGAAAAATCATTGCAGTGGGGCAAATAGTCACCTCTAATCTCCCAGTTTCCCAAGAGGAGGTGTTCCCATGTGGGATCGTCTTTGAGAGGGGTATAGTACCTCTGAGATCTAAGTGACTGCACGCCTTTCGTAAGCTCAGCATGTTTCTGCTGTGCTATCTCACCATCCCTATAAGGTAGGTAGGGCCAGAGGAAGGAGAAATGGCAGGGAACCAATCGCTAGAGTCAGAGGCAGACAGAGAAAGGTGGGAACCAGGCCCTCGCCCTGACCCTCCCTACGAGGGCTTCTCCCTGGATCCAAGGTCCCCCCACATCCATTCACAACGTGGTATTCTGTGGGTGTACTCCATTGCTGGGGGAAAGAAATCACGTTCAGCCTAAGGTCACTCCAGTGTCCCACTGAAACAGGCCCATTCATCCTTCCCTTACCGGGTACACCGCCTTCTCAGGGAGTCTGTGACACTGTCACTGGTGAGTCCAGGAATAGGCAAAGTGGGATGGGGCCAAAAAGGTGGGGTGGCAGGAGGCAAAACCAGAGCCAGGAGGGGAGGAGGTGGCTACAGCCCCCCCGGCGGGCCAGTTCCTCAGTCCCTTCTGTGAGCGCCCCTGTTGCTAATGTGGTGTGTTTTTGCTTTGGTCTTTGAGTGGGTTCTGTTAACTTCCAACGAAGAGCCCACTAAGAGGCCTGTGCTACTCACATGGCTATGCGCTACTCCAAGCATGCTCCTAGAAAAAGCATCACCAGGGAGCTGCTTAGACATGTAGACCTCAGGCCCGCCCACCTCAGCCCTCCGAACCAGGACTGGCGTTTTCACAAGATGCCCAGTGGATCTCTACAGGCTTTAGTTTCAGAAGGATGAGTATAAGGTGATGCCAGAGGTGGCAACCACAGCCTCCCAGCCTCCCACAGGACAGAGAGAGGAGGATACCTAGGGAGGAAAAGCCCCTTCCTCCCATCATCCCTTTTTCCTTCTCAGGCAGCAGTTCTCAGCTGGGGGGCAGGGGTGGCATCTGAACACATGTTTGATTTTCACAACGAGGGGAGAGAGCTGCTATTGATGTTTAGGGGATAGAAGCCGAAGATGCTGCCACACATCCTCCAGTGCACAGGACATCCCCTCTACAAAGGGGTGCCTGGCTCAACGCCATCAGTGCTGCTGTGTAAGAAACTCTGCTCTGAAGGCTCATCTAGTCCACGCTGGGTGCTCCAGGAACCCAGATCCCTGAGAAGGGGACTGGCCAGGCTATTGGCACAGCTCCTCAGGTGAAATATTCTCTCCTGGTTACCCTGACATTGAGGCTGGCAGGAGATAAAATCTTTAGTCTATTTGATTTTTGAATCCAAGATACAGGTATGTATAAAATATCATTCAACATAGACCACAGTTAAGAACTATGCAAAGCACAGTGAAGCCAGGAGCCATGCAGCCAGCCTGACAGAGTAAAGCTCTGCCGCCACCTGCATTCCCATGCCCTTCTTCCCCAAAGCACCTGGCCCCCAGAGCTTGGGCCAGCAGCCACACTCAGGGGGAAAGGTGTAAATGCTGGCAAGCCATGGATGGCTTCACTATGAATGAGTTTTCAGTAAGTGCCTAAGATGTGCATGACACTGCTGGGTATCAGGTGGAAAAGGACTGAGTAAATACAAAAGAAACGGGCAGGAAGGGAGAAAGACCTCCCTACCCAATTCTAAAATAAAGTGCTCTGCACACATAGCAAGCTCTGTGCATGGGAAAACAGGAAATATGTCAGCTGCTGGGCTTTTTGTTTTTGTTTTGACATGGAGTTTTGCTCTTGTTGCCCAGGCTGCAGTGGTACGATCTCAGCTCACCACAACCTCTGCCTCCTGGGTTCAAGCGATTCTCCTGCCTCAGCCTCCTGAGTAGCTGGGACTACAGGCACCCCTGCCACCACGCCTGGCTAATTTTTTGTATTTTTAGTAGAGATGGGGTTTCACCATGTTGGTCAGGCTGGTCTTGAACTCCTGACCTCAGGTGATCCACCTGCCTTGGCCTCTCAAAGTGCCAGGATTACAGGCATGAGCCACCATGCCTGGCCTGTCAGCCTGTCAGGTGCTTTTATAATAAAATGCTCAACTTCAATAATAGCAGACTCCTGGAGCTCGCATCCTGATTCTATAAAGCTTTCCGACATTTGTCACCACCCAGGGATAAAAAGGGGAGACAGTCTCAAGAACAGACACAGGATTCGCTTTGGTTGTGTTAATTGCAGGAGTGTAACAAATAGTAAAGATAGAGAGGCTGTCTCTATGCTTTACATTTCTATTTTACACTCAAACTCAGAACACTTGAGTCTGTTTGAGGATTTAATTTTGTTAATCCTGAATTAAAGAAGCTATTGTTAGTGCTAGCACTGATTTATGGGAAAAGGAGGATCAGAAGCTCAGGGGGACCATGAAAGCCCTCCAAGTCAGCATTTAGTTTGAAACCAAGCAAATCCTTTCAAATTGTGGATGGCTGAAGGATGAGGCTGACTCTCATTGCCTGTGCCAAGTCAGGACTGCCACCCTGCCCCCTCTCCTTCTTTTAGAGTGAGGCTCTAGCAGACCCCTCTTTGCCTTCATCCAAGGAATGCTGTTTGAAATAAAGTTGACTGACTAAAAAATACAGATTGTCACACAGATCATGCTCTCTGACTGGGGTTGGAGCCCGATATGTTCCTCTTTCAACCTAAAAGGAGAACCAGAGAGTTCCAGGCTGACCTCTGGGTACATCTCAAGCCTGCAAGGGTCATGTTTTCTCTCTACTGAAGTCAGTTGCTGTATTTTTGAAGATGTAGTCCAAACCAGATGGTTTACAAGTTCTGCCCCTGGGGAGTTCTTATTATTTTTCCCTTTGCAACCCCATTAACCTGCCTCCCCTCCTCACAGATGGGGCTTATGGGGAAGGTGGCAAATAATGCATCTGCTCCAGCCCTGCAGCCATCACCTCCTCTGAGGGTTCTTGAAGAATCTGCAGAACTGTATGGTATGCCTGAGCATGAGTCTGGACTGGGATGTCACAACTGTGAATAAGCTGCCTGGACTTTGCTCCAAGAGCCACCTGTCAGGTTAAAGGCATTGTGCTGTCCTTCTGAACCTAACCCAGCTTGAGGTTAGCATTATGGAAAGCATTATGTAGCAATTTAATCGCAGCAGATAAATTGAGGGTCAAGGTTGGAAAGACGAATGTATTGGGGCTCCATCCCCAGGCTGTGGGGCTGGAGCAGATGCATTCTTTGACACCTGCAACTGGACTGTGGACTGTGTTCACATCCAGAAGTTGTGCAACTGTGGTGTGTGTGCCAAGTGGCACCAGGTTAGCCTGCGAGTGTGGCTGCTTTAATACCTCCCAGTCTTGGAATACTTTTGCAAGCCCTCTACCTAGCTCTCAGGCCTAATGGTCTTTTGTTGGTGGAGGGTCCTGTGCTGAAGCTATTCATAGCCATTCATGCTGTTAAAGGTGATTTTGCCACTTTCCTTGTGACTGGCTCCTATGCCTATCTCAGGGACTGGGGCAGGCAGAGGCTCTGTAAGCAGTATGCCAGGAGAACTGCCAGGGAAACATTCCACGTGAGAGAATCAAGCTTTGATGACATTACTTTAAAATGGGATGGGGAAAAACATGGGGTGGGAGGAGTGAGGGCAGAGCCTGCCCCTACTAGCTCAGAATACCCTCTTCTACTAAATCCCCATCTATGATAGGCTCAGACCTTCCTTTTGTGTCAGGTCCCAGGCACATTTCCACAAATTACCCCCCACCTGACGCATTTACCCTTCCCACTTCTGCTGGACAGAGGAGCTGCCAGACACAGTCGGATCACTTTTCTGGATCCACCATGGAAGGAAGAAACTTCAGAGCACCCAGCAATGGGCAGGCACCATGAAAACAGCCCTCTCCTCAGTGTGAGGATGACACGCCAGGAGGGAGTCATGAGTGATGACATGTGCTCTGGGACTCTGTATCATCACTGTTACTGACGTGCAGTTACTATCACTGTCACTAACGTGCGGTCACTGTCACTGTCACTAACATGCGGCCACTGTCATTGTCACTAACGTGTGGCCACTATCGCTGTCACTACACCATCACTGTCACTAACGTGCAGCCACCATCACTGTCACTACACCATCACTGTCACTAACATGCGGTCACCATCACTGTCACTAACGTGTGGCCACCATCATTGTCACTAACGTGCGGCCACCATCGCTGTCACTCCACCATCACTGTCACTAACGTGCGGCTATCACTGTCACTAATGTGCGGCTACTATCACTGTTACTAACATGTGGCCACCATGACTATCACTACACCATCACTGTCACTAACATGTGGCCACCATCGCTGTCACTAACATGCAGCTACTATCACTGTTACTAACGTGCGGTCACCATCACTGTCACTAATGTGCGGCCACAGTCACTGTCACTACATCATCGCTGTCACTAATGTGTGGCTACTATCACTGTCACTAATGTGTGGCCACCATCACTGTCACTAACATGTGGCCACCGTCCCTGTCACTAACGTGTGGTCACTAGCACTGTTACTAACGTGTGGCACTTTATTATAAAAGCACCTTCTGCGTGTACACAGTGTCAGGCCCCATACCCGGGCATGTGTCCACCCCTCCTCCCCACCATACCCCAAATCCCGCGGTGCCTGTGAACGTGGGGGTGCAGGCGGCAGAGGCAGCAAAGGTGGAAAACAGCAGTCCAGAGGGCCAGACAGAGACTTTGAAGAGTTCGTGCCTGTAATCTCTCCTGCAGGCCAAAGCAAAGGGCATATCTCTGCCTTGTATTACATGTGCCAGAGGGGACGAGGTGGCCTAAGAAGGACGTGCCTGCAGCCCAGGGAGTCCTGCATACCCTCAGGCCTACCTGGTAAAGTGAGGGGCTTCATCGTTGAGGTTCACGATATTCACCTGGATGGCCGTGGAGGCCCTGAGGCCGCCGCTGTCCCTCACCTCGACGATGAGATGGAAACTGCCAGGAAACATTCCACATGAGAGAGTCAAGCTTCGCTGACACTACCTCAAAATGGGATGGGGAAAGACATGGGGTGGGAGGAGGGAAAGCAGAGCCTGCCCCTTTGGTGGCGACCCTCTCCGTAATGCCCCCACAGTCTCAGGGCCTGCAGGGCTATCATTCTCTCCCTGCTCCTGAACCCACTGGCTGCTTCTTATTCTGCAGTGGCTATTGACCACCATCGCCCCACCAGGCCAGCGTCTGCTCAAGCCCCAAGCTGCACCCTCTATTCTAGTGTTTCTCGAAAGATCCCTGGAATGTGCCTGTCACTCCCAAAGGAGGGAGAAAGGCCCCCATGGCTCCCTGGCTAGCTCTTGTTCCCACGCCCGGCACAGAGCCAGGAGCCTCCCTTGCTTCACCCCAAGGCCAGAGTGTTTTCATCCACAAGGCCTGGCTTTCCCAGAGGCCTGCTCACCCCACTTCATTGCTTTCCCCTCATCAGCCACTTTGATTGGTTGGCTGCCTCTCCCAAACAACATGGGTTCTGAGAAATCTTGTATAGATCACCCTTAACATTAGTGACTCCATCTGAGAAAAAGATGCCATCTTACATTTCAAAAGGCATCAAGCCAACAGGATCCAGATGTTCACCTAATCAAGAGAGACAACCCTCAACTAGGTCAGGGCATAATCCTTTACTACCAGTCTTCACCAGAGGACCCAAGGACCATAAAATGAGCAGGACTTCACTGGCTCGACACGGCCATCTTGACGGACCCCATCTTGCTGTCACTTGTGATCAGCACTCAGCATCTGCCCAAATCAACAACTCTTCCTTATAAGACATTGATGACCTTGGATGTGACCAAGACACTCTCCTTGCCCACATCACTGTCCTTGGTCTGTCCTTTTTCCTACTCCCTTTTCTCATGGTGTTAAATGTTACTTTGATGTGGAATGTTTATAACATGTATGTGTTGATGATGTATCTATGTATGGTTTACAATACTGACCGACCTGTGGAGTGGCTTGAGCCTGTGTGCTCTGACTACTGTGTCAACAAGAAGTCTAAGGAGAGTTGCCTCCTTGGGAATTCCATGTAGTTCATGGCTTTTGGGATTGAAATAGCATCAGTAAAAATTTGACCTTATGGAAAGATACAAATGTGCATGGACCTGGTTATGTCTGACCTTGCACTACTCATGACACTCTTGTACTGGGGCACCGTCTCCCACACTGTCATTCTTGTTCTCTGGAGACCAAAAAAGGACTTCCAGACAATTGCCTTATTCCCTGTCCCTCTCTGGGGTTAACCATCATCTGAACTTACAATGAGATTAGAGATCACTCAAGGGCCCCCCCAGGCTGCCCTCAGTTTGCACTGTGACCTATCCCTCCTGTTTTCCTTGACCCTCAGATAAACGGTATTTCAAGCAAGGTCATTAGCAAGGCTACCTGCTGGGTCCTGCTTCAAAGTCCAATTCTGTTGTGGAGAAGAGGATACCATTAGCAGACATTCTGAAGCTCTTTGAGGGAGAAATCAGGAAATACTAAAAAACAAGGGAAAATTTTTGATAAAATCAGCCCACCTGCCGACCTTTCCCCAGAATATGTGTGTGCTCATCTCCTATTTTATATTCTCAGCCCACGGAACGTTTCTGATGCATCAGGATGAGGTTCAACTGAGCAGTTACCCAATTTAATCACTCTTGAATCCAGAAACTTCTGGCTCTGTTGGTCTGAGCCCTGGTTGACCACATCCTGAAGAGCTGTTGAGTAGATCCTGCTCTAACTACAGAAAGTATGTAAAAGGTCCCTGTCAAGGCAGACTCTGCTTCTGAGTCCAGTCTTCCTATCCCTATCAGTGTGTTCTCACTTCTTCTGGACAACTTCTGGCTTTGATTCTATGCCTTGGCTTTAACCCACACTGTTTAAATACACCTACTACCCATTAGGTAATAGGACTATATCAAAATGAGTGGGATCTGATCACTACCCTTACAAACAACTTACAACATAGCAGCATATAAAAATATGCACGACCAACATTCATTGAAATGACTGAAGGAACCAGGGACAAGGGTGAGCTGAGAATGAAATGTGGCAGGGTCTGTACTTCAGGTTGGAAGCTGCTTTATGGATATAGAAGATCTGTTTTTATGTCTAATTCCTGGCATGTGGCCATTGGGAAAGTCCTTCCTACATCTTTGGGTAGTCAAGAGTCTTTGTCATCCTTGGCTCCCAGCCTAGCTCTCTTGATGACACCCTGCCCAGAACCCCTTGATCCTTTAGGAAGAGACAGGTTTATGCATACAGCCCACTGAGGACCAGTCCACAGGAGGACCTTGCCTGTGCCACCCATGGGAGCTCATCAAGACTGCTCTGTTTCTCCCACAATGGAGTCAAGAAAGCAGGAGAAGAGCCTGGATCAGAAAAGCTGGGTCCGGTTTTTTTTTTTGAGACAGCATCTGGCTCTGTCACCCAGGCTGCAGTGCAGTGGTGCCATCATGGCTCACTGCAGCCTTTCCACCTCCCAGGCTCAAGCAATCCTCCCATCTCATCCTCATGAGTAGCTGGGACTACAGGTGTGTGGCACCACACCCAACTCATTTTTTTGTATTTTTTTTGTAGAGACAGGGTTTCACCATGTTGCCCAGCTGGGCTTGAACTCCTGACTCAAGGGATCCACCTGCCTCTGCCTCCCTAAGTGCTGGGATTACAGACATGAGCCACTACATCTGGCTTAAGCTCTGGTCCTTACCACAAGACCTAGGACAAGTGCCTTTCTTGCCTATAATTTAGGGCTAATGTGACCAATTGCTTCTCCATGTTATTGAGGATTAAATGAGAATGCACACTGTAAAATATGAAGGATCACAGCAACGCTAGAGACTTATATATTTATATCCATTTTTTCCAAAGGGCTTTAAGGTTAGAAGGTTTCATTATTTCCTGCTAGGATGAGGGATGTTCTAGCCTCAAGGGCTTAGATTTCAGGATCAGATCATCAGTGGAGGTTTTGCCACCAGAGCCACAGCCCCTGAAGTCTAGAATCAAAGGAAATACCTGCCAAGGTTTCCAACCCAGTGATTTGCTGAGTTATGATTGCTGCTGAGCTCCCAGGACGAGAAGAGAGGGTACACAGAAAATAGATTAAAGGTCTCCTTTGAGGCCAGTATAAGGTTTTAAAGCCATTTTTAAAGTTTCCGTTTGTTTATTATTTAATAATGTTTTTCTAGTTATAATGAACATATTTTATACAAAACTGAGAAAGAAAAGTATAAAAAAAGAAATGAAATATGTCTATTAAATCTCATTTTGGTGATTAGCCTTCTGTTCATTTCTATGCAAACATATACCCTCCAAAAAATAGTGGGGATGTTATCAACAAAATCATAATATCTGTTCATTGCACTTAAATCTTGAGCACTTACCTCTATTCTTAAATCTTACTTTACAGTCTGGTTAGTTAACAATGGCACAGCATCATACTACAGGGGTTTATTTTACTAAATCTTTCTTGCTGATCATTTAGGTGTTTTCTGCCCATTTTTAAGGGGAAATATTTGGGTGATGGCACAGAGCACCCTTCTCTCAGCCCCACAAATTGTGCAAGCACCTTGGCGATACTCCCAGGTGGAATGTTTCAATCCCAAGCCCCTCATTAGCACTCCAGTTCATGCCTGGCAGCAGTTGCGTAGGCCTGCAATGCCCACGCACAGAGCAGTCCTGTGTCTTTAAGCAGAGTCTTCCCTGCAGAGAATCCTCACATGTCCATAAATCAGAGCCTTAAGCTAGATATGATAGAACGACAGGGTTTTAGAGATTCATGGGTCGGGAAGGAGATTTATTATATGAACCTGAATCAGGGTGTCTTTCCACATGTGTTTTGAAATGTTCTAGCAGCTGGGTCTCCAATTCTGGTTGGTCTCAAGCGTGAAAAGGTCTTGGGATACAGAGATGACAGACAGGCCCTGCCCTCCAAAATCTTATGATCAACTGAGGGAACAAAGGTTTGGGGAGGTGCCCCAAGGGGGGTTAATACAAGATATGATGGGAACCGAGAAGAAGGACCCTTAGACTCATCTGGAATACAAGAGTCACAAATTAGGGCAGTAAATTAAGTTTGGTGACTTTGGAGCCAGAATACCTGGACGTGAATCCTGGTTCGCCACTCTCCAGCCATGTGAAGCTTGCAAAGAGTAATAATACCAAGGCATGCCCCACGGGTTATCATATAAAGTGCTAGAACAATACCTGGCACATAGCAAGCCCTCCATAAATGCTACTACTGCTGTCCCATTAGAAGGGATCCATAAGCGAAAGGGCTTCATTTTATTCACTGCTGCATCCTCAGTGACTAGTACATAACAGATGCTCAATAAATATTTGTTCAATGTTAAATATTAAGGTTTTCTTCTTACTCATTTCCCATCTACGTAAGACCAACATTCCCACCTTAGAGAATCTTAAAACAAAAAAAGCAGCAACAACAGAAAAACATCCTGCAAAACATTTTTTAAAAATCTATTTGAATGTGCTAATGCTAGACTTAGCTATGAAATCTTCTCCATTGGGCCCACAGTCTCAACAACTTATGAAGAAAGGAAAGAAAGGAAAAAAGCAGCAGATAGAATGCGTATGGAGAACTGTAGAACTAGGCACATGAGAATTTTCTTTTTAATTTCTATTAAGAGGGTGATTTCCTGGAATCTTGATACTTTTTTTCTTTTTAACACCAGGCTAATTTCTTTTTTCCCTGAACCTAAGAGCTGTGTTAAAGAGAATAGCAGTTTTGTACTTAGAAAGGAGATAATATCCAAAGACTAAAAATATTGTGTCATGTGGCCATTTGCCAGCGACTCAGCAAGGCTCTCTGTAAAACCTGGCATTTTCTCCCCCTTTTTAAAGGCTTGTTTAATCAAAGCTGCTCCCTTGATATTCATTCTTGGAAAACAGAAATTAAATAGAATGAAAAGCAACTACAGCTCCTCTCTGCCCCAGTCCTGGCTAAGAAAATCCTGAGTAATCAGATCAATTCAGCTAACAAATGCTTGTCAGACAAGCTCTCTGGTTTTCCTGCTGGGAATATTCCTTTACTACCACCCCAGTTTTCACAATTTGCAGCCCCTTTGCAGCTAGGTTTGCTCTCAGACACAAAAGCTTTAGTTTGGAAGACAAGGAGCCCATCCTTCCTGCACCATTCACCCTTTATTGTGCCTTGACTAGGGAGAAAGGAAGGTGAGAGGGAGCTGTCCCAGTTTCCAGAAATGTCAGGCTCCCTGGGGTAAGAGGGGAACACCACCTCCAGGCTCACTTCCCCGCTGCAGTTGGAGTCACAGGCCAGTGATTCAACCTGTGCCACTTTGCAGCCATCAGTTGCTTTCAGGCCTGCAGTACAAACAAGTAACAAGAATTCAGCCTCTTATCTTCTATAGAAGAGAGCTGTCAACTGCCAAGCCACCACAGGCCGAGTTTCCAGAGGGAAAGACCCTTTTTCTGCCCACATCCAGAGAGTGTCAATGACTCCACAAGTCCATACCCACCCCAGAGGGCCAGAGCACTCAGGACTGTGGCAAATTACAAATATGTTGCCACATTCCTACGCTATTTTTCAGTGGAAGCTGAGTATTTTGTAAAAGCCTCAATTCCTTAGTTTTTCCCTCTTCCACCCTCATCTCAGCTAAGAGATGGGAGGTCGGGAGAAAGGAGGGAAGAGTGCCTAGAAGAAAGAAAAACTACCGTGAAGAAACTACCGGCTGCAAGGCCTTAACGTGGCTCCTGCTTGTGGTTCATTGTTCTGAGGATGAGCTACGTGGGTTACAGCAAGTACTTGAATGTTATTAAGAAGAGACACTATGGCAAGTGCAAAATGTGGTTATTAATGTAATCCTTCACCGATAAAGCTGCAGATCCTATGTCCTCACATTGTGTCATTCTTTCTCCATAATCGGTCCGGGTGCTGTGCTACAAGATTTAGGCTTTGCTAATCTTAATGACAATGATCCCTATCTATTTGAGTGTCCCTCCCAACATAGAAACAGCAGTGACCACGTGTTTGGAGTGGAAATTGTCCAGTATCGTTGCCTTTTCCTTTTATGAGCATTTTAACAAGAACCTGGAATAGAAGGAAGAATACCTTTTTCTAAGACTTCAGGTGGTGACTCTTGAGTTGGCAGGAAGACACCAGGGGAGCTGAATGAGTGGGACATGTGGGGGTGTGTGGTGGGGACAGGAATGCTGTCACTCAGCAAAGAAAAGAGTAAGAAGCCAATGGCAGAACTTGCCAGAACAAAGTAGAAGAGAGTTGGGTCAGGAGACCTGGGTTCTCACTGCAGTCACCTGGCCTCTCAGTTCCCTCCCTCATTCAGAAATAAAGGACTGCTCAATGGACCTGAAAGATCTCATCTAGCTAGCACCTTTGATAGGGCCAGGTTTGGCATATGATGACCACTTTATTCCCAGGAAAGCCGAAACTTACAACTGGCTGCCATTCCTGAGAGCCATGAGCAAGATAAAGATGGAAAGAGAACGATGGCCCCTGCTGCCCTCCCGGAAGTCCAGGTAGTAGCTAGGCTATTGCTCTTTTAATTTAATCTTTTGTCTGCCCTGGTGAAGACAAAGCGCATTTCATTTTATGCAAAAGCCCTTCCTCAATGGAAAGGTCAAGAGAAAGCCCCTTAATGGAGAAATTGCTGCACTTGATCATTTTGCCTCCAGCTGAGAAATTGATTAACAACCTGGGAGTCTCCAAGGAGGCTCTTCCGCAGTCACAGTGGCCATTTCCAAGCAGAGGGGGATGGAGAGAGTGTGGGAGTTGAATGGGAGGAGGTTGATCTCAAAGAGCCTCCTTCGGGAAGTGGAGAGGTGGGGGAGCACCTGAAGGAGAAATGCCAGTAAATATAATTATTCCCATGCAGATCATCCTTCTCTATGTTCTGAGCCCATGATTAATGCATACCTCCGAGCCCCGGCTCTACCTGCATGCCCACCACAACACAGAAGGTGCGCAGGGAGGGGGAACCAATGCCAGTGTGGTAGGCACTAGCCTATGTGCGTGTGACTGTGAGCACTGAAGCGTGGCCGGTCTGAGCAGAGATGATCTGTGAGTGTAAAATGCATGCCAAGTTTGAACACTGAGTATGGAAAGAAAATGCAACATATCTCATTAGTCATTTTATGTTGATTATTTTGAAACGATATTTTGAATACACTGAGTTAAATAAGCTATTAAAATTAATTTCACTTATTTTGTTTTACTTTTAATGTGGCTGCTAGAATATAACATTTAAAATTACATATGCAGCACTCATTTCTGGCTCACAGTATAGCTCTGTTGGACAGAGCTGGTCCAATATTGAACAGTGATGGTCCAAACAATGTACCAGCACATGCTTTTTAAATTTCACTAAAAAGGAGGGACAAATACAAATGGCTTCCAGATTAGTAACTGTTTTACATTAACTGTGATACAGTTTCACTTTATTAAGCTGGAGAAGAGTTGTAAGATTTGACGTTTTAAAGGAGTTGAGGTTTGAGAATGTATCCTAGAACTACTTTTTAAAATCCATTATTCATTCTCTAGATGCTGCCACCAGCAAGATGACTCATGGAGCCCCCCAGGTTAAGATGACAGGCACGAACCAAGCCTAGGTCGCTTCAGGCATGTGCTTTGGTGTTTTGTTAAAGTCTGTCCTTTTTCGTTCAGTCCAGTGGTTCTCTAAGTACGTGGTACATCAGAATCACCGGGGAGGTTTGTATTCAAACTCAGCATTCTCATGCAATGCCCAGCAATCTGCATTGTTAAAATCAGCCTAAGTATGTTCTAATGCTGGAATACACTTCTAACGCCTGAAAAACACTTATAAACCAGTGTTTCTGCTGGGCACAGTGGCTCATGTCTGTAATCCTAGCACTTTGGGAGGCCAAGGCAGGTGAATGGCTTGACTCCAAGAGTTTCAGACCAATTTGAGCAACATAGCAAAATCCTATCTATAAAAAATACAAAAATGAGCTAGTCGGGGTGGCGGGCATCTGTAGTTCCAGCTACTTGGAAGGCTGAGGTGAAAGATTCACCTGAACCGGGAAAGGAGGCTGCAATGAGCCGTGATTGCACCAGTGTACTCTAGCCTGCATGATAGAGGTGAGACCCGGTCTCAAAAATCAACCAACCAACCAGTGTTTCCAGCCATTTTGACCAGAATAATTGCCTAAGGTATTTGGCAAATATGCAAAATTGTTCTCAGACAATGCAGAAATGCAGACTCACTCGAAAACTCCAAGAGAGGGGCTTAAAAATTTTGGGAGATGGTATCGCAAACCAGCAGTTCTCAAACCTGGGTGGGCATGCATTAGATTCCCTGGGGGCTTTATAGTCCAGATGCCTAGACCATGTCCAAGTCCAGTCACGTCAGACTTTCACAGGGTGGGACCCAGACATCCGTGTTCTTTAAAGTTCCCCCAGTGGCTTCAATTTACAGCCAAGGTTGAGAAGCACAGGTTTGGTCAGTAGCAAATTAACCTGCCTCCCTTCTACTTTCACAAAGCAAAATTGGTCATTTGCTTCTGCTTAGTACCCCCAAGTTCCCAGAAGAAAACGTCTAAGCATCCAAGATGGCCACGTAGCAGCAGCTCAGGATTGTAGCTCCCAGTGAAAGCGCAGAGAGTGAGTGGATGCCGCAATTGCAGACAAATTTTTGATGCCCACAGACTGGGAGATTCCCGGCGAAGGAGCCACACGGGTTGCCAGCGCGACTCTTTTGGCCGGCACGGCGCTTCTTGGCGCAGAGTGTACAGGACTGGTTGCCCTTTTAGTCGGGCTCGGCCGGTCCCATCCCCACAAGAACAGCAATTGGAAGCGCTGAGGACTGAGAACAAGCATAGCTGAACTCGGGAAGGCCCAGCTCTGTAGGGAAAGGGCGCCCCCCAAAGGAAAACTAAGAAACAGAAAAACTTCATCACCAATAAGCCGGACGTCCACTCAGAGACCCAATCTGAAAGTCGGCAATTACAAAGACAAGAGGTGGATAAATCCACAAAAATGGGAAGAAACCAGTGCAAAAAGGCTGAGAACACCCAAAATCAGAATGCCTCTCCTCCTACCAGGGATCACAGCTCCTCATCAGCAAGAGAACAAGGCTTGATGGAGGATGAGTGTGATGAACTCACAGAATCAGGCTTTAGAAGGTGGATAATAAGAAACTTCTGTGAGCTAAAAGAACATGTTCTAACCCAATGCAAAGAAATTAAGAACGTTGAAAGAAGATTTAACGAAACGTTAACGAGAATGGACAACTTAGAGAAGAATATAAGTGAATTGATGGAGCTGAAAAACACAACACGAGAACTTCGTGAAGCATGCACAAGTTTCAACAGCCAGATTGACCAAGCAGAAGAAAGGATATCAGAGGTCGAAGATCAACTCAATGAAATAAAACGAGAAGGTAAGATTAGAGAAAAATGGGTAAAAAGGAATGAACAAAGTCTCCAAGAAATATGGGACTATGTGAAGAGACCTAATCTACGTTTGATGGGTGTACCTGAATGTGACAAAGAGAATGAATCCAAGCTGGAAAATACTCTTCAGGATATTATCCAGGAAAACTTCCCCAACCTAGCAAGGCAGGCCAATATTCAAGTCCAGGAAATACAGAGAACACCACAAAGATATTCCT